>LUCH01002060.1:27601-81917 GCA_013368495.1 Paragonimus heterotremus
TCCTGTTATTAACTGTTGACTTTCTTAGTAACGTTTTCTTCTAGGATATTCCACGTCGCTGTTGAGGTGAGCGGCCGCCCGAACCACAGTACCTTTTGGTCAGGTTTATGGCTGTTATGATGATGATGATGATGACCAGAGAAGCGTGATTTGTGATAAGCAAGAAACAAGAGAGAGACGCGTCAAAACAATTGGCACCTCAATCGAGCCGACAATGAGCACCATATGAAGAACACTCGCTTTGCTCATCCAGGGTACGATTTACTGGTCTCTACGCAATGTTGTAACGCGGTGGTTAGCTATGTAAATCTCTTCGTAGTGTGCTTGAGCACCACCGGTGCGACCAAATATTCGCAACCCCATAATTTATGAGGAAACGCTTTTAGTGAGTAACCTGGCACGAGCGTTTCAGATGTGTGCATTCGTATTTTGGACGGAAAGTCTGTACAGTAGCGCCATTAGCGAGGTTGGTTTGATGATTTGTACGCTGAGGGCGTTGTGTATGGCAAGATACAGTTACTACAGATGTCTGGTTTGTTAAGTTTTCATGGTTCGTATATCGGTCGATCGAAAAATGGTGGCGAAACGGGCAAGGTTTGACTCCGCCGTAACATAGAAAATTTCACGAATGTTGCTCCGTAAAATTAACACCAAGATGATTGGATGCAATGACCCGAGAGGGTGTGAACACTAGCCGACTATCTTTGCATGTTTGATTAGGACAGTAATCGTGAGTACCAACTATGTGCAAAAGAGTAAGACTTCTAGAGATAGCGTATTCATAAGAAATTTAAAGAGATGGTTTTTCTATCGCATATCAAACGAGAAAGAATAGACACTTATGAAAACAACAACTCACTGTCCAGGCATCATGATTCAACCGAATAGGAGTTTGCCAACCGACTGGAACGGCGGGGGGGAAGCAGAAGTGAGAAGAGGTTAATGAGAAAAAAGCGCAGGAAAATGCAAGCAACATCACAAGAGTTGCGAAGTTATCTGTGGAGCATGTGCCCACAAGGATCACAACACACACAGGACGAGGGCGTGGAGATATGATCGCATGACAGATTAAAGATGAGAAGCCTGTAGATTAAATCTGTTAGCTCATTCGTGACGATAATCGCCGTCATCATCGCTGAATTTTAAGCTGCATCAATACAAAGAAAGTCCTTTTCAAATGCAGTAGGTTCAGAAGTAAATCGACGAAAGCAAGAATCTATTTTTATTTGTCTTTCAACATTTCACCAACCCTCGGGTGATATCAAAGCTCCCTGCAGTGCTTAGCGGAATGCAGTAAGCAACCGGGGTTGACGATAAGAAAAAGGTTGAATATGAGGATGGATTGTGAAATAAGCGAGCTTTCCGATGAATACATAGTCGCAGGTGATTAGTGAACTCCGTATACATGAAAGACTACTACAAAGCAGATTCAAAGAAATACCATACAAGTACATAAAAACTCACTCATAAGATCCTGTACCCGAGGTGTACATCGGTCCAAAGAAACGGTTACATCGGCCGGTTCAAACGATAAGTATTTGTGCGGTATGTCCAGTGCCAACGCCATCAGGTCTCCGAAATAGATGTCCTGCAACCAGCGAACATTCACGCATGGAACAGACCATGATTGGGCCATCTCGTATTTTTTGCCTTCGGGTCTAGTAAAAAAAGAAATGCCGTAGGCTTAGGTGAAACAATCTGTGAAAGAACACGGTCAAATGGGAAAACTTCCGGATTGAATAAAGTCGTTTACACAAAGCTGACAATCAGTCAAAATGGAAAGTTATGAAGGGTTAACAACTTCGAGGTTGCAAAAATGCTCAATTTAGGAGCTTACATAAAAAAGGAATTATGGAGTCGTTCGAAGTAGAACCTCTGAGACATTCGAAAACTTGGGCTGATAGGCAAACCGTTAGCGTTCAAACTGGAGACTGCAATAACGAGCTGAACCAAACACATATGTGGTGCTTCCTCTTAGTTGTTTGGCCGCTGTGTTCACGCCTCGTCATGTAGCCACAACATAGAGGAGGCGCGACAGCATTCGCTGAAAAGGTCCCCCACACGACGATTCGTAATGGGCGGATAAAAAAAGCGGACGATCACAGCTCGGGCCGCTGCAACTGACAGTAGAGATTGTCCAATGTCTCATCTGTACATGCTTTCAAGAGTAGAATTAAATCACTGTTGGTTTGGTAGTGGTCACTCAAAGCATTAATTCCGCGATAAGGATACATTATTATGAAACCAGAGACATGAAAAAATACTGGTGAGGTATTCTGTTAAACGTTGCACATCCTGGACATGCGCACATGGAATGAAAAGCAGTTCAGTTTATATCAGCTGACCTTTGGAAAAATGCACGGTTCAAGTCAAACAAGAAGGAACGCAAACTGATCGGGTGTCTTGCATTTCCAACAGCCCACACTTTACTCCATCAGCCATTTAATAACCAGCAGGCGTATGTGATGAATACTGACAAGCTAGACGGAGGAGTGGGAGCGAAAATCCGTAACCATGTAGCTGATTGTAGTCGGAGACGTCGGTCATCACTACCAGTCTCCAAGTTAAGCCGTACTAGAGGGTGCTAGGCTTTGGGTTGTCTTTGACTGCGATAGTAGTTTACCGAGTAACAGGATAATAAACAAGTACAGACATGCAAAAGAAAAACTGGGCAAAAAACGATGGAGATTCATGAAAAATAAGACTCAATGTCACTCACAGTAACTTCGCTTACTGGTAACGTTTCACACCTGACACGGAAGCTTCGTCAAACCAGATGAACAAATTACAAATTAAGTGGTGGATAAGGTAGACTAGACTTAAGCAACGTCGAATAACTCATTAAAATTACCATGGCCGTTTGTTGAGAAACAGAGTGTAACGATTCAGTGAATGTTGCGAGATGAAAAAATAATCGATACACTTACAACCATACCGGAAAGCTACCTGTTTGTTTCTTATCCTGTTCCTTCTGTGTTTTAGAAGCTATCACATTACAAGACTCATAAGTATTTCGGATGCGATAGAAATAAGATTAATACCTTTGTCGTCGTATGCTGTCACTTGTGAATAAGAGAATGACTGTTTATAATCCCTAGTCCCAAGAGCAGAGCTCCTTTTCCAGGGCATTATAATTGACTGTGCTGTTCTGATTAGTGAAACAGTCCTCGCTTCCCATCAGCGTGGTGACAGCTTACTCCAACTTTTTGGCGTTTCTTGGTAGATCATTTGCATACGATTAGCGTAATTCACTTGCTATTGGGTGTAAAATGATTATCGAGCTACACATTCAATTTGCCTTGAACACACACGTGATCAACTGTTTGCCTGCCCATTACTATGACGAACGAAACAATAGAGGGGCTTTGGATCAGGTTTACATAACCACTAAATGAAAATAGTCGTGTGGTCATTACAAGATATAACGCCAATTACGAAAAGAGCTCAATAAAGGTCCAGCCTCGAGAGCTTTATAATGTTCAGTGAGTCCAGCTCCAAATATACATCGGTTCCTGGAGGAGGAAAGCCGAGAAATGTTACATTTAATCACACTATCTTCACTGTCCACAGTTGATGGCGTTGGAACAGGTCAACCGAAATGTCGTGTAAACTATCGTGTGCATCAATGAAGTTACTGCAAGGAGCTGCAAATTCTCCAGACATCCTTTCTGCACAAAGTCTCACTAGTGCCTTGTTGACGAGCAGCATAAACATAAAGTAGCTATTGTCTTCAAAAATGCCTTTCATATCACGCTAACTCGTTAGGTCTTACGGTACCTACACAATATCTTAACAGGTTTGCATTTCAGTTCAAGGGGGTCTGCGTCGTATTTAGAGTCTGCGAGGATCAGCCGACATGTGTTCAAAATTCTGCTGAATCGAAGAGATCCACCTCCGCTGTAATTGCGGAGCTCCACTGGAACATACCCCTTCGTAAGAGTTTCGTACAGTTGTTAGGACTGTAACTCAGTGCACGTCTGGTTCATTGTTGTGACTTGAGCACTTAATTACTAGTGTAGTTTTATGGGTATCCTCTGTGCCTTCACAGTTCGATTTCCAATTGAACATTTCAGTACTGTTCAATTCATATGAACATTTTATGACTGCGGGCAAATGATCCCACTACTTACGATGCAAACGATGCAGACCCGAATGGTATCAACATCGCTAAGCTAAATCAACCAATTGGATCCAGTCAATCAGGAGGCGCTTAAACACCACATGTGATCTACATCATTCCCAATTTTACACTTTCGAGTACCTCGATGTCCAGTTAAAATGTCTCTCCTTTGTTGTGTTGTATCTACAGTGTGATCGGAGATAAACGGGTCACACTGCGCTACAGTGAATCAGAGAGAAGAAATATGAACCGTGTGTCACATACTGGATAAACCATATATCAATAGGCGCTCAAGCTGAGCTGTGGCAGCGAACGCCAGTGGATCAAGGTAGCCCGAACAGACTATACGAGTGCAACTGAGATATGACACACAGAGCGCGCACAGCAATTCCAAAATGATGGGCAGACAACGTTCAACAGTCGTTCGGCTTCGTAATGAGACTTGCTAGTACAGGTCCTCACAAGGCGTGAGGAGGCCAGTGCTGTTCAGCTAGTCTGGACCGATTTCCAGTTAAGGAACCATGCTAGAAAAACTGACATAGTTGCAACCCCTTGGACTAGAACTCCGACCACGCTTTTATGAAGTAACCGTATTGACCACAGTGAAAATGATCTCACATTAGGCAGGACTAAATCACCATATGTAAACGTTCAGCCGCAATCGCTTGAGAGTAACGCTCTGGTTTTTTGATCGCTTCGAGAGCGGACACAATAGCCGTTCTGTTAACTCTAATCAATGACCCCATAACTATGACGTCTCTGCATCATTATTCAAAGCAACATAACAGTGGTTCACATTGATGGTTCATTGCCGCATAACCACAAAGGAAAAAAGGCAAACCTTGTAAAGGAAGAGATAAAGGGAAAAAAGAAGGGGAGGAGAAGAGACCGAACTAATAAAAATTAACTAATCCTATATTTCAACATTCAGCATTAAGGTGCCTACATCTTGCAAACAAACAACCGAGCTGTAGGTGAAAGTAAGGCGTTATCAGCAAGACAGCTTCCTCACGGCTTTCACTGCCCCGCATCAAGTGCACTCACTTTGCAGGCAACTCGGACAAACAACGACAACATTCACGCCACTGAGCTCGGCTAGCCACCATCTCACCTAAAGTTTTAAGCTATCGACTCTGTGAGTCGCGAGGGCTTCAGCCCGGGAGACGAACCCGATATACAGTGACCAAGCCCTTCGTGAACGATTTCATTTGCCTACGCCAGGTCATCATCTGCCCACCTCACACCTTGCGCCAATCGGCCGCAGCGTTAGCGAACAGTGCTCGGTGTGGCAAACGATTAGCTGGCATCCTTAGTACATGACCTAACCATCAAAGTCTGTGCAAATGTCGTGATTGAATAAAAGAACTCGTCTGATGATCAGTACCAAACACCCGCTTCCTAACCTCCTTGTTGCTTACTGGTTGGTGCCACTCAATATGAGCGATTGAACGCAGACATCGGTGGTCAAACACCTGAAGACGGTTCATATCTTCTACCCTGATGGGCCAGGTTTCGCTGCCGTATAGCATTACAGCCTTCACTATTGTCTGATACACGCGACCCTGAAGTTTCAGAGAGATACCTCTATGTTGCCATAAGTGCCTCAGATTAGTAAATACCGCCTTAGTCTTAGAAATACGCACCTCTAATTCATTCCTTACATCTCCACCGTCGCCGCAGATGCAGTATCCCAGATACACAAACCGGTCAACAACTTCCATGACTTCATTATCTAACGTTAAACCTACCTAATCACAGCAATCTTGCAGAAGCACTTTGCATTTCCAGGCTGCAAAGCGCATTCCGAAGCAGAACGCGAAATTGCGTTCAGCGTTGTTTGTGCCGCTTGAACGTTATCAAACAGCAAAACCTTATCGTCAGCATAATCAAGACCAGTCAGCCTTCCACCAGGTAGAAGGTCCATGCCGGCATCTCGTGAGGGTCGCAAATAGTTCTCCATTATTTCGTCCATGACAAATTGAACAAAAATGGTGAAAGGGGACAGCCTTGACGAATGCCGCTCCTGGCGCTGAAACTGTCAAACAGCTCACCTGAGCCGAAGCACGGGAATAGAGCGTCGACAGTATGTTCACATACTTGGTCGGTACAACCCTGCGTTTAAGCGACTCTAAAAGTGTAGATTGATCCATCGAATCGAACACATCTTTATAGTTGACAAATATGGCAACTGTTGGCCGGCAGTGTATATGACGCTACTCAAACATTTGACGAAGGGTAAAAATATGATCTATACATCCTCGCCCAGGACGAAATCCTGCTTGTTCTTCTCTAATGATTGGGGTCAAACTAATTCTCCTATAGTTTTCGCAAGAACTCCTGATACCTTTCTTGAATATAGGAACATATATCGCGTGACCTAAGCACGGAGGGATGGTCTCCGTCGTCCATACAGGTTGAAACAACTGAGCCAAGGCCTCGACTAACACCTCTCCACCTTCTTCAAAAGGTACTGGCACTAGATCATCTGGACCAACAGCCCTATTGGGTTTGAGGGCCGAAAGGCAATTGCGAACCTTAGTCTCAGTGGGTGGCTCCAAATCTACCGACCGGGCAGTTACATTACAAGTTTGTGTTGACAACACAATAGAAGTAGGAGGCCAGCTAAACTGACCTTCAAGATGTTCCACGCAACGCATTAACCTTCTGCATTTGTTATGGATAAGTGTGCCGTTTGCCTCGCTGATAGCCTCACTGACAGTAGTACGGATAAGCCTGAACAATGCCAACGTCTAGTGAAACAGAAACGGTCTCCATTCTCTTAATTTCATCCATTAACCAAGCCTCACGATCAGCCTTCAGGCTACGTTTCAGTTTCTTACGGATATCTCTCCTAAACTTGTAATACGAATTGCCAGGAAGAAGGTTCCATCTGGATTCTAACAATTCCCAGAATTTATCCGAGATCTAATCTATGTTCGACCCACGAACCCCCGTGACGCATGTTACAGAAACTGCTTCATGAATTGCCTGTGTGATTCGGTGCAGTAGCTATTAGAATCTTCGGAATGAGAACTACTAAGGCAGCTTTCTAAGTTGCTTTGGTACTTACACTTTACCGACGGCGCGACCAGTGTCTCAACAGCCAGCCGTTGCTGTCGATGGGGTCTGCGCCCAACAAAAGTAAGAACAAGACAACAACGTAACAACGCATGTTCCAAATCCAAACATGTGCTACAATAAAAACGACAGTCATGGATAGAACCCCGCCACCTATAACTAACAACTATATAGTCTCTCTGAGACCAGACCTGATTCGGAAAAGGTGGGCACCAATTATAACAGTGACGTGCATGATGTCTAAAACTAGTGTTGACTAAAAACAGCTTGTGCTCAGCGCACAGCTGCAACAATCGCCCACCATTACCCGAACGATGTGATGCCACCTGCCACCTAAACAAAACTCGGCTTTACCAAGGTGGTCGATCTGAGTGTTCATATCTCCGGTCAGAACGACTATATCAGAACCATGTGTCGACTGAATGAGTGCGACCACATCCGAAAAAAGGGCGTCCTTGACGTCAGCGTCACTATAGTCGGTCGGAGAATAAGCAGAAATAGTGAAAGATTCCTGAAGCTTTGCGTCTAGAGCTGGCTTTAACAGAACCCCCCAAACAGATGGCGTAGTCTACTATTAACAGGAATCCAATCTATGAGTGTGGCTGCGGCCGTCGAGCTAAGGACTATACCTACTCCCGCCTGACCTGTAACGTCGGCTGTGGAGTCACCCGAAGTGTAAAACCAATATCGGGTAGACAATGCGGGTGATGTTAGTTCCATAAGCTGACTACTGTTCTGGATTCTAGTCTTTGAGATACAGCAGACGTCGACATGCAATGAGTCTAACGTTCACGCAAAAGCGGCCTGTTGACCTATCTGTTTTAGAGTGCGAACGTTGAAAGCACCTATATTAATTCGCATCCTAGGTCTAAGCAACAAACGAAGGAGGCCTGAAGCTAAATGGCAAGAGACGGAACTTATCGGCTCAATGTTACCACAGTTAGCTACATTTGTTATAGAACCTGTGGAGTAACTATCAGAAATGGAGGTTGGGACGGGCCTGAGAACTAAATTTGATAGGACAGTGGTGGAGGGGTCAGCAGTAGCATGTTTTCGCCTATCCACCCTGTTGTATGCAGCAGATAGTCCGACCCGGTTTGTATTGTGAGACGGCCGATGCAGTATGGAATTACTGGTGTTCTGACTATTCATGATTGTGTGTAGGCTGAGATACTGCCAGGGCGCCCAGACCTAGACAGGGGAACGATTAGGGTTCTCAACTAAAGGCTTTGGCTCAAAAACCTGTACCGCAAGGCAGCGGGTGGGTGGCTGTGTACCAGAACTGGTACATTTTTCGGAAAAAGATGCCAACTTTCTTCCAACCCCCAACCTGGAGAACCAGGAGACTGGTTTGTCAGACCTCTGCCTATTGGCCTGCCTGGCATGAGTGACCCTATCGGTGTGCTGGCCACACCGTCCAGTTTAGCTCAATAGATCATCGAGATGCTCAAGCCGTCACACCGCGTCAAGATCCAGTCTCGCTGTGACAGTGACCAACCCCTTCGTGAACGATTTCATTTGTCTACGCCAGGTCATCATCTGTCCACCTTGCGCCAGTGGGCCGCAACATCGACAAAGAGTGCTCGACGACGACTATCTGATATCCTTAGTACATGACCTAGCCATCTAAGTTTGTGCAAGTGTAAAGAGTGATCGAAAGAACTTTACAAACCGAAATCACCAACTTGTCGGGCAACGCTCTGATTATTGATGAGTGGCAAGGATGTCTACTACCGATGAGTTTTAACAAGTGCAAAACTCGAGTCTAGTGCTACTTTCGGAGAGAGGCTGATTGAGAAATTTATGGGAATCCGACAGCTGCGATCAATTGCAATTTATATAAAATCAAAATCGCGTACCACTCATCAGTAATATCGGGATACAAGATAGTGTAATATGGACAGGTTAAAATGCAAAAGACATGATGTGTTTCGCAGGACAACAAAAGGAGAGTATACGTAAACTGGAAACTTTGCTTCCAGCATCAAAAAAAGTTTACGGCTATGAGCAAAGACAAACAGATTGACAATACGTCACCTGAAGACTACGTCAAAAGGGTCACTTACCGTTTACAAATCAGCAATGTGTTTGATGGCTCCAAATAATCGGTGAATGAAGCACCGAGCTGTCGTATCATAAATTCGACTTTGAGACGATCCTTGCCCTCGAAACCAGTTAACGATATAATCTGTGGAAGAAAATGATCAAGTATGAGTGAAAGTTGTCTAGACAAAGTAAGCGGCCATACAGAGCTGACCATAGACGTGTGAATCACGTAGGTTGCAGAGGCATATTGCGAAATAGAAGAATGTGAATTGGCAACTTCAGTGTTTGAACTGTCGTACACGCAGTGGCGCAATGTGAATCGAAAATGAGAGAGAAAGAGGTGTGAAATTTCCTGAGATACAAAGTAGATTGTGGTATTTACATTGCAAAGTGCTCATCACCAGACGATACAAATTTACATGTGGACCAGATACAATGAGGTCATGTAAACCCAGATTAGGGACAATCGTGGTAATTACGGTTGAACCCACATTTCTATAGATGGTGGACGACAGTAGTTACCATCGTGCTATCTTCAGCATCGACAGTAATAAGAAGTCGTTGATGATAGTGGATGACTGCTATATACATATGACATAATTTCTAACTAACCATCGGTTGCATCAATTTACTTTTGTCCAAATATTAGCCGACCAGCTTGTATATGGAAATAGGGGGTCGGAAAAAAAGCATAAGGTGGTATATCGTGAGCTGACGGTCTCAGCACATAGCCTGACAGTCTAAATTCGTGACGTTCTGGAGACGGAGCAATGGAGCTTGATTGATACTACCGAAAAGATGCACGTCTGCCAAGATCCACATAGATACTCAGATGATGTAGTTCGATACATACACGAACTCAAATGTTCCACGATCTCGGCACGTTTAACACTGTCGCCGGTTGACTGTCACACTTCGTAAACGTAAAATAAAGCATTGGTCTTATAAGAATAATCTCAAAGTTTGAGCAAGATATTTTACACATTGTAAAAATGCTAAAATATGGGTAACACTAGGAAGGCAGAGCTGAATCTAGTCAAAATTAATGGAGAAAACCCCCACAGCGGATAAAGTTTTACCAATTTTATAGTGACTAAACGTTGGTGCGTCGAACCCATAATGGGCTGATATGTAGCATTATCTACTACGTCGACGAGTATTGGAAAGCGAACTGCACAACAAACTGTTTCATTCTAAAATTCATCGAGTCCTGTTAGTTGCATTATCTGTGCTCGGAATAGTTCCTCTTCACATATCCACCACATCCCCGCACTTCTTAACAATACAAAGCAGTGATTGTAGTCTTCGGCTTGATGTATCTACCTTTTTTGTTTTTTCCTCTCTCTGTATTAGCAAACAAGGTAAATATTTACTTTGAATAAACAAGAACAAACACAAAACGATGTGAGGGCCTCTGATCTCAAAATTCAAAGGCAAGCTGATTTTGGTTTACATGAAAGCAGATGAACATCCAAATGGTTCACGAAGATGGTTTCAAAGACTAAAGCGTTATAGTCGGTAGGAGAAGAAATACATACCTGCGACTTGATGAACGAGAAAGTGATATCGCTAGAGAATGGTGATGGTAGGTGTAGGATTTCGTAGGGAGGAATCATACGACCTTTAGAAAGCACATCATTTACCCAGAAGATTGTCACAATTCGGATGCGATCGCGTAATGCCTGTGACACGCAAAGGCATAGAGAGAACAGATGAAATGAGAACAAGCGCTGTATAAACTTTTCAATCTAAAAACAGACTTAAATAAACGGAGTGCTGAAAAACTGTTATACACTGTAGTCACAAACAAAAACTCTAAAAACCAACGTTCCCTCAAACTACTGCTTAAACACCTGGTTGATTACGAAACATGAGGATAGCAGTCATATCAGAAGTCTGTATGGTGAAAAGCTATCCTAATTACCATCTATTAAAACAGTGGCAAGACAACCAAATGGAAGCCGAATCTGACCTCCTTTTAGGGTATAGTGTGAGTGGACAAACAGTTACATTGTTATACCTTCCGCAATTCATCAGGTTTTTTGAATACAGCTTGTGAAGCCACATGTGTCATTACTGTCAACCAATGGTAGGTTCTGATTTCCACATAAACGACATAATTCTGTGCACTTGTACAGCGAAAGACAACTAGATGTTACGGCCAATGCGAAGGTTTTTTCCCCTAATTATTATGACGTAGGTCCGAATTCCATAACGATTTTGAGGGCTATTCGAAGACTCAATTGTGAGTAGACCAGATCACAAAAACTGGGCCAAGCAAAATTGACCAGACGCGAAATGGTAGGACTGTCAGACAATTTTCATAGACACTTTCACCCATTCAGCGCAGCAGTGAGAAGTTTGCACTGCAGGTTCAATGTGTAATCTATTGTTTTAGACTAGTAACAACAGCACTGGTCCAAGACTATGCAGTTCTGGAGAATAGTGTTTTTTATGCAAAGAAAGTTGCAATTCGAACGAGCAAGGTGCGAAAATTTAAATCGGAACTCGGAGTTATACAGCCAGGGCAGATCGGAAACACTCTCTGATATGACAGAACGTTGTCGAAAAGAAGCGGAAGAGCAAGAAATTGTATGAATGCAAGTACGCCATCACCTAGGCATACTACAATCTCGGATATCGTTCCTAACCAGCGGTTGGAGTGATCGCGTGGATCTCAGCCAGACAAGCGATACCTACCCACTTCACCCAGTGGTACGGTGAGAGCCTTTACGGTCTATGATCACGTCGTTGATTGACCATCACGTGGTTCTACCCAACTGTTGGTGGTCTTAGTATTGCAATGTTCGGTAAACGCTCAGCTGGCATGTGTAATGCGTGAGCCAACCATCGCAATCCATGCAGTGTAGTTAGTTGACCAATTGATCGCGCGTCCCGGTCGTTCCAGAATACGCGCCGAGGGACAGTCTTATTGCTCACTAGATCACCCCACTTGATATGGGCTAATTGGCGAAGACAATGATGGTTAAACACTACAAGTCCGTTCATATCTTCATCCTGAACAGGCCACATTTCCGAATCACAGAGCCAGACAGAACGCACACAAGCATAATAGACTAAGCATTATATTCCACGTCATTGTTTACGTCAGCGGCGGCCCCAGTCAAACTACTTTCTGATTAGGTTCCAAGCCGTTGTGGTGATGGCATAGTGTCGAGGTAAATGACGAGCCTACGTCTGCTTGGTCCTGGCTCTTCTTTTCCTCTTTTCTGAAGCTCGATTGACTTCTTTTCTACTCTGTTCTTCTCTAGTCACTTGTGCTTTTTTCTATCACTGTTACTTACTGAACTACTGTCAGGACCGATGACAGCCCGAACAGTGACAAGCACGGGTGGGACTCACAGCTAAAATGACGATGATAAAGGATGCGTTCTACAATACGAGGAAAATTTGGCGTCAAAAATGTTTTCCAGTGAAACTTGGAGGTCGTATTCGTAGGAAAACATTTAAAACAGTTTCACGTTATGTGGCCGTTGAAGGCCGGTGATGAACCAGTTGACCATTGTTGATTCCGTAAAACCCAGTCAATCGGACAACATTAGTGGACAAACAAACGACAAGTCAGACCAGTTTCTTTTACTAGGGACTAATTAAGCTTAAGTCGCTCAAAATGCATGGATTCACATAGTGTTGTCATGTATTACAAATGCCAATTCATCGTCCCTCATGCTGTGAACTTCTAACCGAGCCCCCAGATCGATAGCATAAAGTACGAGGTAGTCAGTCGATGACATGGCAAAGAGAAATTATCACAGTCGTTAGTAAGTCAATGACGGTGAGCCGTATAGGATTCCCACGGTGGGGTGCTCGTGATCCACTTAAAGTATAGATGAAAACGGGTTCAATGGCGTGTCTTGCTGCCAGTAGACTGTTGTCTGCCACACAACGACAATTAATGGTAGCGAAAACTGCAGGAAGTTAGTTGCCTCATGAGTGTCGCCTGAGTCTCGCTTATAACTCGGTTGTGTTTACATTTTGAGTCCAGGTATATAGGCTTCAGTCTCCCAATCTGCGAAGTTTATTCTTCAACTGCATTTATTCCTATTACATTTACGTGACAATTAAACGGTCGTGTGAAACACTGATGTAATGTACATGACGATGATGATGAGAAAACAGTTGTCTGATAGATCTCGAATACAGTAAGAATGAAACAAACCAGTAAACAACAGGTCGTAAAAGATCCTATGGATACGGTTGTACAACCGAAATATGCTGTCAATATGCACACAATCCGCGCAGATTAGCAAACCAAACATCAGAATCCGATTTTTGAACAGGTTCTGTATGACAGAAAGTGATCGCACACTGCAGCATACGAAGTAAGAACCGTTGGTAGGCCCTGGAACACTCAAGGCAGCCGATATACATGAAAACCTACAAATAACAAAATTCCCAATAATGAAAAGGCCACGGGGAGCTTGGAGATCAACGGTACGTGAGTAACAGCTTGCTTGCCAGGAGACTGTTGAGTAATTCGCAGAATACCTCCTTAACAAATGAACTAGCTAATTTAAGACGATTAAACAGTCGCATGCATATTGTCTAAATAGATAGGTCGTGTGCTCGTACACACGCAATACAATACAAGATCAAGCTAACTGAATGCTTTCCAGGTGGGCACTCGACAAGCGCATTGGCTGACTTCAATCCTTCTGCCGATTTACCATGTAGTCATCGTCTCGTTCTCTCACGCGGTGCATCACGTGTCAAACCGCCCAGTGTAAGTGACGCGCACCGTACAAACCAGCACATCATCGGTCCGACAACCCACTTCCACATCCGAACGCACGCATGCATGCTCAGTCACTATCTACACACTCAGCCAATTGGAACGCTTCAACTGGATGTGATTCAGTACGGTCGATACATAGGCATGCATGAAGCGGTTGGGCCCGGATCGGAACAGAGAACAACACAAATGAACAGAACACCCTCGAGACAAGCGCCACTACATTGAGCTTATAAACCAATCTCAACAATAAAGATCCAACACACTGATTTGGTCTTTCCATTGATTACCTTTGAGATATCGTTATCTGTTAATGGGTAATCAAGCTACCATGGTTAAGAGTTCCCCCGCGGTTACTTCTTCGCTCAACGGAACATTGTGCGTGTCACTAAAAGAAGAGTCTACGCAAAATAACTGTTCTGAAACCTATGTGACTTTTGACCGTGAGAAGAAATCCGTAAGCGATGTACGAAAGTGCAAGGAAAGGTCAAGATTATTTTATCTGTATTTCTAAAAGCACATTTCGATGAGGGGCGAAATGTCGGTTCAGCCAACTTATCCCTATTCAAACATTATAACAGGCTCCCAGTTTGTGAACGTTTGGATCACAAACTTTTTTCAAGTGACTGTCAGTCTGTTATTGACAACCTAACATCACCGCACTAAGCATACCTATTGTTTAAAGCAGTTATGCCCCCGGTTGAATTTAGAACAAGCAGGCGGGATTACGTAAAAGGTACTCTGCAGAGACATTTCGACCGATCACAACGGTTACGAGATACGGACTATGAGCCGCAGTCATACATTAATTCAAATAGGTTTAAACTAGGAATAAGTCATTCGCTGCAATAAGAAGAGAATACAGAACCAGTCACGTTCGAATGGGTAGTTATGAGTTAAAAACAACTGATCCAGTAAGGAACTGACGATGCAAACAATATCGACCTTGAAATGAGGCAAACGGAAATAAACGGAAGCTAACAGGTAGCCAAAGAGCAAGTTTCGGACGAGAGAAGGAAATAAACTTATGTAAAGTGCATAACCAAAATAGTGTAATAATAATAACACTTGACTAATGATGAAAACTCATGACTACAAACCTTTAGAACCGTGGTAGTGATAAGTCAACTATCATTTGCTTCTGTGCACAAAGTGAGATGTATCGCAAAGATCTCACCAAAAAGTAAAGTATTTTTATTGATTGGGCGACACAACACATGAAAAGCTTTCTCCACTCATGGTAATGACTACTGCAAACACACGGAGATATATACTGGATTAGATCAAACCACTACGTTGTATCAAACACACTTAGGCCGAAACCTTTTGTTAAGAATTCTAACCGTTCTCCAATCTAAACTTGAGTGTTTTGATAGCATTCATGGTCACAAACAAACACGATATTTATGATTGTATGAAAGTAAAGTAACAATTACGGTCAACGATGGTAATGATGATCTCAAAGCAAAACCTAGTAGTCCATGGCAAGAACAGGAAGTAAACAAATCTGTGTAACAGCAGAATTGTATATCGTATGGAATGTGCGTACACGAGCGTTAAAGGTCAGGCAAAAATGGTTGGTAAGGATAAATGAAACTAGGAAAAGGAAGGAGTGAACCAGATGGCATCTCAGAAGTGTGTGAATGTTAACTCATTTTAGACTGACAAAAACCGGACTTAGGGAGCTATTGTAGTCACGATAGAAGGGTGCGAAAAAACGAGCGTCGCACAAAACATTAGGCACTCAGGTCATACAATCAACAAACGTGTTCATGTTCGACAAGACATGACGCGCGCACTGCGATTTCGGTTCAGCTGACGAGACAGTTGCCAATGAGGAAAACATCGATCCAGATCGCGAATCAAACAGAGCATGTGATTCCAGGCGGTGGTGTTCAAAATGAGAAAACCGTATTCTGCACCATGAAGCCGTTGTGTTTCACGTAACACATCGGCACGTGAGCCTGGATAGCGTTGCAGAATCCGCTGGAAACGACGATCAGCAGGTCGGCTAGTTGTTTCCGTACGTAGTCCGTTATTCAGTCCACACGCGGATGGTGAAAGCGCAATGCCGTAACTGGAAACTGAAATACGGAGACCATGAACATCCGGGACAGAGAATAGTTGAGAAAACATCGGTACTTCATCATCAATCCAAAGCTCAGGCCGAGAACGTGTCATTACGAAAGAAAAAGGCATATGCATACCAGACACACTGGTAAGAGAAGTAGAGTAACGCTGGTGAAGTTGTGGACTGCTGGTAATCAGCGATCTAGAACGAATAGACCCAAACACATCGGATAAGCAACAAGGCGTAGGTAGATGAGAGACGACTGTCCGAAATTCACGTCGACCATAGGGTTTGGGTAGGTCGGTCTCTTTGTGTATAGTCGGATGCTTAATTTTGGAGGTGCGTGGACGGCCTTCATTTTTCTCCGGGAGACGAATGTTTAACGGTAGTTGGCTTAATCTTGTTTTAGAAGAAAGCGGGGGCTTCGTTCCAACTATGTCAGCATCATCACCCCGGTTCAAACACGAGTTCACGGTTATCGCTTTGATCGGCTGCATATCACAAGATTGGCCACCCAACTGCATCGTATCTGACAACTGGCTCTCTGAAATAGAAACCAAATCTTCAGTGACACGTATGAGCTGATCACCAAACGCATCAACAGCACTATAGCCTAAATTGTTTGTCGTGTGAGATGGGATACTAGAATCTCTGTCCATGAACGATTCCAACAGTGGGACTTCTGTAGGCGGAGACATTTGGGTCGGGGAGGTGGACATCCAGAGATCGTTATAGGGTGTAATTAACACACTGACAACATCGAGACAAACACGACAGCGTGCGATAACATGTTGTAGTCGTGGGTGGGATGTCGTATGGGATTGCAGTTCTGATGGAGTAGGAGGCCAACCCAAATTATTTGTGGACAGAGCCGTCGTACTGGATTTCGTCCCACTAGGTGGATCAGGCAACAGTAACGTAGAGGAAGAAGGTGAATTAGATGGAGGGGTTGTGGAATCGTTTACAGGCGCACGTACCAGCATGGGGTTCACATGAACCGTGGATAACGTGCGGGTAAGTGGTCTTAACTCATCCAACATGTTATGGTCTAAGCAGGCCGGATCAGAATGTTGCGGTAGCATTTCGTCCATTTCGACATAAGGTGACGGGGGCTCCTTCCAGGGTATCACAGGCTCTGGTGACACGTATGAGGTATCCACAGAGGAATAAGAAGAAGAGGACCTAGGGAACCAAACCGATAAATCCGTGCTGCTATGCAGTGGTGTATAATTAGTACGGCAATCTAATTTCGATAGAGAGGCACTGCGATGAACCGATACAACTGTCGCAGGGTCACATTCGTCTGGGAGAGAATTTTGCTTTACAGATTGGTAAATTATAGAATCATTCGCCGGCGCAGTATCGGTATGCCGTTCTGAAACACTGACATCGTCAGTGAAGTATGTGAGTGCGGGATAGGAAGCTGAATGGTGAATGAACGCCATCGAATGCGAACAATGTTGAGAGTTACTACTGGAAGAAACCCATCGAACGGATGGGAGAGATTTCGAGGACCTCAACTTCGATTCCGAGTGCGCGCGTATGCGACGAAGACAGAGAAAGTTTGAAATGATGGAGCTGGTAAGATCAGTCGAATGGACTGCACACGATGACGTTTCGAAACAATCGCTGGGAGTCTGATTTACTGACATGGATTGAGCAGAATGCCATGATACGTTCACTGAATGAGTTCGTCCAATGGGGTCGACATCTTGCACTGGGTACTGACAGAAATACGCATCCAGTCGTCGCGAACGTAACTCTTTCTGATTCACTCGTTCCGTGTGCCGGAACGGAGGTAAATGGGATAAGACACAAGTACGAGCCAAGAGGTCTCGGAATTCTCGTGATTTCTGCATACATTGTATAGGGTTGGGACACCTGTGAAGCGGTACATAGCTGAACAGTCGACTTGAGGAGCGCCTAATCGGAGAAGACGGAGGAACAACCTCAAGGCTACTGTTTGTAAGGCTGCCAGGAGTGGAGGTTGAGGTACTCACTTGACTAGTTGAATCGTAGCATTTATAAAAGGTAGTCCGGTTTTTATGGACTCCACTCCGATACAAATGATAATTTGTCGAGCAGCTCGACCAAGCGCCGGTTCTGTTTCGATACTGGTTATCTAGATTTTTGGGGGTAGATTGTGTTGCAAGCAGACTGATGTCCTTGAGATTTGTAGTTTGATCCATTATGAACACAACACCAAATTTTGTATTTCTATCGTGTACATGGGCGAGAAACCCGTATCAAGGGCAAAATGAAAGATGGTTTCCCAATGGCAGCTGATGTGGTTGGCCAAATGCGACTACCAGGTGACTCAAATAGATTTGCATATATTCAAACCGCTGGTTCAATCGGCTGCATCACGTGATGTCCAAACAACGTTTTCACTGTCGGAGTCAAGGATGAGAAAAACCACAAGACCACATTGCAGACAATCTACACTGCAATAACAAAAATTTGTGCGCGTATTATGGGCCGATATGATAAAGCAATCGCGTCACAAGATTTCGTCAAATATGCTGGAAATGTTTAACCATAACAAAGTTGATAGCCTAAAATTGAACACCCACCGACATCAGGGAGATACCGTTACATGCAGTATTCATTAGTGGATCAGTGTGAGAACTTCTCGTATCACTACAACCACCACGATATTCATCGGCGGCAATAAACCGGTAGCTACTGGGATTATGACATCGACATCCAACCCGATGAGAAAATAATCAGTACAGATTTTGAAGACAAGATATCATTGTCGGTTCCGGGAGGCGCAGATACTGTCATCAAGTAGAACCAGATTTCCACAGTGGTAAACAATATGACCAGCTGAGTTGTACAAAACGTGCGTCCTGTAACTGCCTTGCGGCAGACCGTAGTATAAAACAGTTTTCAAGAGGCTACGTAAGAATGCATGTAAAAAAAACTACAATCAAAACGCTCGTGCCCAGTGCTGAAGCCAGTTTTCGAATTCAGCTGGTTCATGGAGTCAGGTATACTTGGTGCTATCTCGTTGGTGTCAGTGGTCAGCACGATTTTGTCGACAAAAGCCAGGAGGAATATGTTCGGCTGACAACGGCATCTGCATTGTGCTCTGAGTGAACGGAGTCGTTACAGTCGTCGACCATATCGATTGTCAACAACAAAACAACATTTATGAATGAAGAAGCAATGTTTATACTGGCCATATTTTGTCCATGCAGTTCGGCCTGTCACGAAAGTCGACCAGCTTCGAACAATTCCGCACATGTTTGTTTGAACTAATGATTAAGTAGAACAGGATTTCACGTTAACATCATAGCCTTCACACTCGAAAAAGTCATCGACTGCTTTACAGATTGAAGAGGTTGGGTCAACCGATGTGCCAACCTGTTTTGTGAATTATTCATGTGGAGTTCGGGTAAACAACATAGTTGAGGAGTATGTGATCATTTGGGTGCAACTTACTGCTCCATTGCTTGGGTGATGGAATGACATCTTAATGCGTCCTTCGGTGGCACTGTCTACGGTATTCGCCATATATAATCCATTTTATCCACAGTCATGACGCTGGAACTTTCAGTCAACTGTAGATTTGTCCGGTACTTATTGGATCGTAGCTCCGGAAAGGCATCAACGTGTTTTGCAATCAGGATTGTGTTCTATCTGATGGACGTAGGTGATGCTCAAGATTGAATAGCTCGATTATGAACCAACTGCATGCGTCATCTAATACGGAACTGAGCTTCATAAATGGTTAAACATAAGCCCGCACTGGGCCTTCGATTCGATGCGATTATTCCCTGTGAGTAGTACACAAGATTTGGCTTCCAGCTGAACGCTGATGAGTTAAATGAATGACAAGCAGGCAGCAATGCTAGCGGGATTTTTTGAAAGTAATGAGTTCCTTAGATTGTGTTTCGCCAATATTTGCAGACCGCTGAGTAGGTTGGTTCTGGTCTACTTCACTTTCTAAGCAGAAAAGCTGATGAACTTAATACAGTGTATAAGGCTGTTTTTCAAAAATTCACCCGTTGGAATTGTGTTTTGCATAGGCTATTCATCATCATTAGTAGCAGCATCAGTAGCAACAACAAAACAACAATACATCAGTGATTCGCGCTGATGATCAACTGCCGAACAATCGTAAAGAAGCATTCACCATCAAGGTGGTACTTTCAACTGACATTTCATGTCGTCCTCGTCTCATGATATGGCCTTATCAGGCTTAGTTGGATGCAGCTGGGAAGCATGAACAAGATGCTTCAATTACGCGACCACCTGTGGGTGTGCATATGTGTATGAAATCTTCTCACATTGGTTGACAGACTGTTTACGAGATCCCGCACCAAACTGTACAAACTGACGTTAAATAAGTGGCATAGACTGTGTGTAGGAGTGACAGGTTCAACTGTGTAAACTGGCATGTGCATATACTGTCTCAGGAACAAGAACATTTCATTTTGGAAAAGACCTGGTCTCGAATGTGGACGCTGCAGTGGCCCGACTCAGTGGCTGTCATCAGTCCGCCCGACATCAGGCACAGCTGTAAATTGCGGCATTCCGCTGATGTCATCATCAACATCAAGAATCATGAGCCAGACAAAGAATTACTGCGCCTCGGACCTCAGCTCACCTCAACAGTGACGTAGAATGTCCTCGAAGGAAGCAGTACTAAAAAGGTTAACAACTGATAAAACAAGACTAGGTGGAAGAACTTCAAATGGTACGGATGCAGGTAGCCACTGGTGTAAGCTTCAGCTGCCAATCTGTCAGCATGCTCTGCGACTGGTAGTACATGTACCAGTGTTACGTTTAGGTTCAACAGAGTAGAACAAATTCCGCATGTCAGTGGTCGACTGGCAACAATCCGAAAGATAGAGATGACAGATGTTGACGAAGCAAAGTTGATTCCGTCAAATTATTTAGGCCTGAGTTTGCGGAGTACGCGAAATGAATTTAAGTGCAGTAAGTCAGGTAAACAACTATGGAGTTTAGGGTAGCGGGTCATCGAAAATGATTCTTCAACGAGAGGCAGCAATAGTCTGACCTACGAAAGTTGACAACAAAGGAGGTGGAGAGGAGGCGTTTCGTATGCCACACATCAATTTGGTTAGGCAAGTAATTGTTTGCCGTTTCTAGACATATATATGTCGCCGGGAAGATGGCTACATTAAAACAGCCGTCTGTAGGAAATCCACGTGGTCTGGTTAAAGGCCGAACTTTGGTTGTTTCATGTCGGCTCGTCAGGAACGCGCATTAGTAAATACACTATTCACACAAGTGAGAGGAATCTGTACACAGGATAGCCTTGCAGAGGAATTGGACTACAACATAATGGTTGCCCCAAACGTCTCACAAAAAAACAGTTGATGAAACCGCCATCCGAGCAGGTGATCACTGTGAGAAAACAGAGAGCTTACACAGAACTGACGTTTAGGGATGATGGCAGCATGCATCAAACTACGCAATGACAAATTCGTTTGGGCGAACATTCAACGCAGACAAACCCCGGTCACTAACTGGGACCTAGAAACTACCTGTTTTCAACTGAAGGTGATGAACTCGTTGATGCCACCTGACTGCGGAGAAAGTTATACAGACAGAACCGCAATGACGGAACGTTTCCTAAATGGACGCAGAAGTCCATGTTTCTTGAGAACGGCAATATCGTTAGAACAAGCAAACAACAAGCGTTTGCAGTCGTAAGACCCGTCCTGATCAGCGATTACGTTATCGATCCAGCTTGCGTATTTGGAATCCTATTAAGTTATTCTAATCTAAGATTCTTCCGGTATGCTGGGGCGACCGCAATCAATTGACTGAAGCTGACCTTGTCTGACTTGGTGGCCATTCTTGGCCTACCAAATGACTATCGACCTCACCCTCACTCATTGTTCGATGATTATAAAAAATCTATTGAGGCTATCGCAAATTTGATACTAATGAGTAACGTTTGTACCTACCACTAACCGCACACTAACTATGTTGTTCACACTTCGTTTTAAGTGTTACAGAGATGTTCACAATTCAACCGCGTATAGGTCTCTCTACCTGCACTAGCCTAAACTTTGCAACAATCAACGCAATCCTTAAGCGACTTAAGAAACTATCGAATTTTACTTAGAACGTTCAGTCGTGCAGAAACAGATGTGTAATAATTCCGAACGGGACTAACAACGTGGACAGATGAAGCTTCCGCAAACTAGCTTGTTACGCTATTGAACATAGTGCAGCATATATAAGATCTGCGTTTATTCTTCATGGACTTTTGGGACACTGTTTTCATTTGAAAGAGGACAAGTAATGTGAAAAGGTTTATGAAGACCATTGATTAAATAACGAAATAAGCTTCGTATCGATAGTTTTTGCACCGTCAATGCTTGCCTGATACGAAGCTGTACTGATGATGTTACCTAGCATGGTGTCGAAACGATTGCGAGCTAACCAGCTACATCGGAGAGCAACACAACACGAACAATCACTGACGCTCGCGGCATATGACTCAATGCCGCTCCGAACTAAAGATCCAAGACTCAGGAACGTGTATTCTAGCAGACGGTGCTGGGCATGCCGCAGAACACTAAACAGTAACGACTGCGTAAGAAATTTATTATATTTGGAGCACATTACCTTTTTTCTATCCATTTCGTTTTAAGTGTCACTATGCCTATTCACTTAACACGCTTCGTTCCAAAGATATGTGTATATGAAAAGCAAAAATGAAATAGAGTTGGAGTTAGTGGAAATGTTTCTAACCATTGTTAGGCAGGTAGTAGAAATACATTTGTTATTTACGAAACTATGTGAAAAATGAGCACTTAATTTATCCGGGTAAACAAGAAATCTACAGAAAGCTGCTGACTTAAACGGTCGCAACACAACGCACATCTGCTCAAATGAGTAGCAAACGCCCGATGCATGTACCTGTTTGACAATAGCCGGCTCTTCCAATTGACAATCTATCACCAGATGCGTGACACGGTTCGGATCATAGGCCATCACCACTTCGGCTCCGTAGGAGCGCATTACACGACGCCACAAAGCCCGCTGAGATTCACTGGCCGCGCGATAGCCAAGAAGGAGGAACACACAGCCGATCAGACACTCCTCCGGGCGCGTGGGTTTCGGAGCGCCTTCGTGACCGTAGTAGGTAGGCAGAATTGGTGGTGCCGGCGGTGCGGTCAAGGGAGTAGGAGCAACAGGAGTTGGTACGGATTGCTGATTGCACGAAACTGGCCGAGTCAAGGTCTGTGATGGTACAACAGGCTGAGCGTGTCGAAGTTGAACCACTGCTTGATTTGGACCGGCCGCACGGACCATGGCGGCGTGTTGTTGTGGGGAGATGGTTTCACCACCGCTAGTCGGTGTGAGAGCACACAGACCTGTATGGTATGACATGGTACTCGCATTGAGTCCGACGACGTTAACTGAACCGGCCTGATTCGGACGGACTAATTGAGGCTGGATAGGCAGCTGAACAGGTTTTCCAGACTGACCTTGCACAGGAATGCCTTGATGAAAAAATGTGATAAACGAACCACCAACATCACTGGATGAAAGCCATGCGAGCAAACATTCAAATGGGTTCAAATCACAGTGTGATTGCAATCAAACGAACAAAAAAGAATTAATGCATCCCAATCCAAATGACCCGCAAAAGCAAGCACATAGTGAAATTGACGATCCGGACACAACAATGACATTTTACTTCCCAGCTAGACCCGACAAACAAACCGAAGAGCAGATGGTGACACCGTTAATAATGTCAAGAACGATTTGACGACTCTAAACACAGCCTGTCCATGAGAATTACAGCAGACGAATTTGTAGTGGTAGTATCAGAGCTGCTCTAGAATGAAGCTAAAACGGAACATCAAAACGAATACTTTGTGTGAAGAGCGCAAACAAAACGAGGACAAGCTGAGTTTCCAAATGACAGATTATACATGTCTTCTCTAAAAATGATAAGCTGCCGCAACGAGCGACACTGCTCCAGGAATCAGACGGCGTTAAGAGGACAACTGGATAAAAATAACCAATGGGTTAAATGGACGGTTTCCGATATTAATCCGATAATCGTCAAAGATTGCACACACCAAGCTCATGTTACAACAACGCTGTTTTTCGAGAACAAACATTGAAAAATGTCACTCTGACTAGTAAGACCTTCACGACTACCTACTGAATCATTGATTATTGAAGCCATTGCCATCTTATCGCCTAACTATTAGCCACTTCGTTAGGCCACACGCAAAATAAGTGTCTTTTTCTAGCTTGGTCTCGTAATGTGCGGTGATTACTTGCCAAGTAATTGGTTCCAGTTCTTACATTCTACCCTATTGTTGAATGTAGAACGCTCCCACCCATCGTGGTTTCATAGCCTCTACAATTACGAGGACATGTGTAGTAAATAATGTTCGCCTTCTATCAGATGTCGTACCACTATGATCCTCAAAGAAGATAGTATACTGGTAGATCGCGCCTACCATAAAACCGGAAAGAGAAGAGCGAATCCTAGCTAGGAAAAAGAGAAGGGGAAGAGAGAGGAGCTAAATACCACAATCAACTAGGAATAAACTGAAACATTCAACACCAAAGTGCCCAAATCGCCAATGAGTACCGTGGAAGTCAATCAGGCCGGATTGGTGCCATCGGCACGGGCAAGATCGGTTAACCACAATAACAGAACCCAAAGTGAGGCAGAATAAAAATACAATCACTCCATCATTGAAGTTAAAATAAGTAAAATTTATAATATTACCATAAAGAGGGAGAGTAGGGGCAGATTTACAGTGCGTTAACTTTTACGATCTATGTTCAAAATGTCAAGTCAGATCACAGGTACCTGTAGAGAATATGCATCACCACCAACAAGTACAGTAGTGCCTAATGGTTCCCGTTCATACATAACTGCGATAAGAACATGAAAAGAGCTCTAGATAGAGAAAATAAAGAAACAGAAGACAGGGGATCTAATTATCAAAAATGACTGTTTACAATCAGACACTCAACATTGACCGGGCTAAAAAGTAAGGTGTCACCAGCGTGCTGATGCTTTTATGACTTGCATTTCCCGCGTCAGCATTTTGGCCTATCCGGCCAAACAAAGGCGATCGTCACGTCAGTTAACACCAATAGCTGTCACCTTATTTAAAGACCCCAACCACAGATCGAGCTTCGAAGGCCGCATCCCGAAAGACGAACTCCACCTACAAGGACTAATCGTTGGTAACCGACCTCATTCCTCTATGTTTTATGTTTATTATATACTTTACGCCAGTCGGCCATAGCACCAACAAAAAGTGATTGATACGGCATACAGCATTATTGGTATGCAACTTGACCGCATGAAGTTGGACACAGGAAGTTACTCGGCATCCACTGTCAAATGCCCGCTTCCTAACGGCAACGTTGCTTACTCGAGCAGATATGTTGTTGTAGATATCGACGGTCCAACGCTTGAAAACTTTGAGTGTCCAGGTTTCGCAGCAACAGCAACCCTCGGATTCGCCTCAGAAGAATGCTGCCCTGTCGCCAGGGATGTTCCAGCAAATGCCACTCCAATCTCCGAGATGCAAGTTTCTATTTACTTTCCTCGTGGCTGCTGATGCAATTTCTTTGAGTACATGAAAACAGTCAGCAATAACTAAGAGTTCAGTATCAAATGGCGAATCAGCATAATCGCAGAAACTTCACAGAAGTACTTGAGGAATGCAACGCAAAGTTGGAACTAATATCAGGAGTCGTTTGTGCTGTTTGAAAATTTTCAAACAAAACAATCAAGGTCGGTCATTCCTCCACTAAGTGAGAGGTCCGTACTGGCATTTGTGAGTGCCGTAAACAGTGTTCTAGGATGACAATGAGCTAGAGCTGTCTTCTTCGTAAGGAAGTACCAAGGAAATACGTGAATCTCTTGACATCACTGTATGCTCACTCTGCAAGCACAGTGAGGATTTATGGAAAACCGTCTCGAGCGTTCATCACTTCTAGTGGTGTTCGTCAGTGGTGTCCGATTTCCCCCCTCCTGTTCAATTTTTTCATGGACGACATTCTGGAGAGTGCGTTTGAGGAGTCCACTGAGGTTTGTGTTGAGCTTTCTGGCGCTCAATTGATCGATCTGGAGTACGTGGATGACGTTGTCTAACCTAGCCCCTCTGCCAAAGACATGCAGACCATGCTGAATAAGATGAGTGACCGGGCAGGTTTGTATGGAATGCACTTTGCACCTTCAAAGTGCAAAGTGCTGCTTCAAGACTGGGACACTTCAACTCCCACTTTCCCTATTGCAAGTAATCCGCTTGAGACTGTGAACAGTTTCACATGCTTGGATAGCACTATCTCGTCAGCCTGTAATATTGCTGAGGAGATATCAGCGAGAATTGCAAAGACACGAGTTGCCTTTTTCAAACTGCGTCATCTGTGGCGTCGGAAAGACGTCCGGTTGTCACTGAAAGGAAGGGTATATAATGCCTGTGTGCGCTCCATTTTGCTTTATGGTTCGGAAACGTGACCTGTTCACAAAAAAGATGTCAACAGACTTACCGTGTTTGACCATCGTTATCTCCGCCAATTGGCCCATATTAAGTGGACTGATCGCGTGAGCAATGTGGCCGTTCGCCGGCGCGAATTCCGGAACACTCGGGATGCGCGATCAATTGGTCAACTAATCACGGTACACAGCTTGCGATGGTTGGGTAACGTACTCTGTATGTCATCTGATCGTTTACCGTACCGGGCGTTATATGCTGAGGCCACCAACAATTGGGTAAAACCGCGTGGTGGTCAAGCAACAACGTGGTCACGAAATATGAAGACTTTGACTGCTCCATTGAGCAGAGTGTGTAGGTGTCGCCTGCCTGGATGGAGTCCTCGTGATCACCCAAACCGCTGGTTAGAAACGCTATCCGAAATGGCGGTGTGTCGCAGTCAATGGCATACTTGCACCCATACCATTTCTAGTTCTTCCGCTTAGTATTCTTTTATTAATTTCCAAACTTATTAGTAGCGTTTTCCTCCACGTCACTGTTGAGGTGAGCGGCGGCCCGAACCACAGTACCTTTTGGTCAGGCTTATGGCTGTTACGACGATGATAACAATGAATAAAAATGGTGAAAACTGACAACCTGACCATACGCCGCCCTTGATACTGAAACTTTCAGACGATTCACCGTAACCAGAGCTGAACTATGGGAATAAATCGCCGACACTATGTTCACATACATGTTAGGCGCATCTCTGTGTTCAAGTGATTCCAACAGTGTAGGCAGATCAACAGAGTCGAGCATACTCTAATAATCGACAAGGACGACGGCAGTGTGTGGGACGCCACTCGAGAAATCGGCGATGAATGAAAAATTGATCAGTAGATCTTTCTTCAGTCCGAAGCCCAATCAGTTCTTCCCTACTGTCTACCTCTCTCACAGCAGTAGTTCGAGAAAGTATAACAGATTACAGAATCTCCGATGTGACTGAGGTTAAGCTAACCCTCCTACGGTTTTCACAAATGTCTCTGACTTCCTTCCTAGACGTAAAAATTACAACCGATTGATTTCAGCATATACATATGTTTCTTTGTCGTCCAAGCTAGTTGAAACAACAGAAACAATGCCTCTCTGAAAAGCGTCGGCAGAAAACCATCTGTGTACAAGGGCCGAAATGTGTTGGTAAACCTCTGCGTCGGTGGGTATTTCTAAACCTACTTACCACGATGCTACACTGCATGTTTGGGGTGGCAACACAATGGAAGCAGAAGGCCAACTAAATTGACCTCAGAGGTGTTCTGTCGTCCAAAACGACAACGTACTAACGGATGATCGGAATCCAAGCGTGTGCTACAATAAGAACGACAGTTCTGCATGAGATCACACTCTCGCAGTGAATTCGCAAACCTGAATCACGAGTTCAACTAGGCTCGTTCCCTTTGTGCTGTTAATGCAACTAGAAGTTGTGGACCCAGTGACAGGTTGAGAACAGGTAACCGCATCATTTTAAGGTTAGAACTATGAAATCATAGCTGATAAGGTGAAGTGCATTAGTCCTAAACAAAAGAGTGAGCATGCATGACAGTGATGAGCGTTAAACATTCGTATTCTTACCAGTTTGTTGTTGTGGAGCTGATTGTGGATGCGGATACAGCTGATGGCGCTGTTGTTGTTGTTGATGGTGATGATGCGATTGCAACATTGGCTGATGTGACTGTTGCACAAGCGTGGTACAGTCGGTCGATTGGTTGGCTTGAAACAGCAAACTGTTCTGTAAACCAGCGACGCCATTCACCATGTGAGCTGCTTGATTAGGTGCCTGCTGGGCACATGCGGAAGCGATCGTGACCAGGTGCGACTGTGTCGGAAGAATCCCACACATAGTGGAGCTAGCGCTAGTGCTGATCGCCGAATGTGGCCCGATGGCACGCAGCACAACGCCCGATGGAGACAAGCCAGAAGGAGTGACAGAGCCACGAGAAACCTGATCGGGACAACGGAATGGAGAAAGTGCTTCAAAATCAAAAGGTATTTCCGGAAGATGTTGACAACAGGTTGGTTACGTAAGGTTCTTGTATTGTCACATGATAATTAACTAGCGGAAAAACCGAAAACGATCACAATAATATTATCAACATATTTTGTATCAAACAAAACCCCACAAGTGATCCAGATTCAGAGTCTGTTCACCTACATAACGTAGGATTGAAATGGGCAAGTTGGTTTATAGCGTTCGGCTAGGACGGGCCCGACACGATCATAAAATAGACTGTTTTGGAGCAAGATTTCCTGCATTGTTGTGCATTGGCCGAACACCTACTCACTAAGAGTGAACAGAGACCCTTATGGTTATATATCTTCCGATACTGGTCGTTTACGTGGTTCTTGAAGAATAGCACCGTTCAGTCAACATTTCTCACCTAAATGAGCAAGCGACCCACACTCGTTCACCACACGCAATACCAATCCATCTGGTTTGATATGGTAACGGAAAAGCAAGCGTGTATTCCCACATATCGCCCAGCCAGAATGACCAAATGCTTCAACACGACAATGCATCGGCCAACCAGCGAGGCCCTCTACGGACCTTCAAGTTATCTCATAATACTGACTACTTGTCTTCTCTTATTTGACCACCTGACTTGTAAACTCTAGAGCACCAACGGAATCGCCAAAAGCCGAATGAGACTCGGAGATGCGGAGTCCGAGACATTTTCACCATAGGAACTGTGGCTATCACCAGCACGTCGTCACACAAAACAAAAGCACATCAACAGCATACAGCAGAGTCACTGCAACAGCTAACATCAAAAATGGACTACATCAGTGCGCTAAGTAACTATCATGCCATTTAATACTGTCGGCGTTCAAACAGTTCAAAAGAATTTAGCAAGTTCGGTATTCAGTTTCACGAGTCAGCAAATGCTATCTACCGTGTGAACGACGTTGACTGTATTGTCCATTATGGGTCTGAAGAGCCAGAATTACAAGCTGAATAATACGAGGGGTCGGTGATCTGCATTTTATTACTGTGACTGTAATGGGACAACGCAGCTCTCGCAATAAACAAAGGAAGAGGGGTACCGAACTAGAAAAAAACGTGTGGGAATGAATGGGAGGGAAGGGGCGTCAAACATCCGAACAAAGTTAAAACG
This sequence comes from Paragonimus heterotremus, assembly GCA_013368495.1. Classification (NCBI taxonomy): domain Eukaryota; kingdom Metazoa; phylum Platyhelminthes; class Trematoda; order Plagiorchiida; family Troglotrematidae; genus Paragonimus; species Paragonimus heterotremus. The sequence continues at coordinate 57,288 of LUCH01002060.1, forward strand.
GTTGTCAACACATGATTGGCGAAACCCATTGCGCAGCCAAAAGACAGAATTATTAAATTCTACTCGATTTACAGAGACTCAGGTGGTCGTCAGTAAAGCAGTTACCTGATACTATACCACATCTATCTTACCGGAAAAGACACGAGTTGATTTTGCCAACCTGTGTCATCCGTGTCGGCGAAAAGAAGTTCCGTTGTCACTGAAAGCAAAAGTACATAGTGATTGTGTGCGTTCTGTCTTGCTCTGTGGTTCGGAAATGTGGCCTGTTCAGGACGAAGATTTGAACGGACTTGTAGTGTTTAACCATCATTGTCTTCGCCAATTAGCCCATATTAAGTGAAGTGATCTAGTGAGCAATACGGCCGGCCGTCAGCGCGTATTCTGAAACGATCGGGATGCGCAATCAATTGATCAACCAACTACACTGCAAGGATTGGTTGGGTCACGTATTCTACATGCCAGCTGGGCGTTTACCGTACCGAACATTGCACACTAAGACCACCAACAATTGAGTAAAACCGCGTGATGGTCAAGCAACGACGTTTTCATAGACAATAAAGGCTCTCACTGCACCATTGAGTAAAGTGGGTAGGTATCGCTTGTCTGGCCGAGGTCCACGTGATCACTCCAACCGCTGGCTAGGAAAGGTATCCGAGCTTGTAGTATGCCGTAGGTAATGGCTTACTTGCATTCATACCATTTCATGATCTTCTGCCTAATCTCCTTTTATTAATTTTCAACCTTTTCTGTAGTTGTCTTCGTCCAGGATATTCCACATCACTGTTGGAGTGAACGACGGTCTGAGCTATACAGCCTTCTGGTCAAGTTCAAGGTTGTTGTGATGATGATCTTACCGGGAGCTGATGCGTGTGCTCCTATCCATCAAAGCGCCTAAGCAACGTACACTGGACTGACCACTGGAAAAGTGCTGTCTTCGATGAGGAAAAGAAGCTAACATTAAAAGAACCCGGTGGATGCTCGTTTTCCTATGAAAGTAGGAACTGTTATTTCCCAAGGGTTTATCGGTGGCTCATTCTGTTCAAAAATGTGCGAACATGCAACGGCAGAACACCATAAACTGTCTTCTTCGCTTTTCGGTACCAATACTTACGCGGCCTTTGATTAAAACCGGTCACTCGTTAAGTCACCACTAGTTACTACATTATAAATGTCATCATTCTGAGTACACCTATCACAGCGAACTGGATATGCTAACCAATAAAATTAAACTATTTGGCGGACGACTGGAATGTCGAAGGTTAACTGAAGAACGCATATATAGCATCAGGAAACTGGATGAATGGGCACGTATGTACGGACTCCACACTCCTTTCAAGTTAGATTATTATGGTAACAGTTTCCAGATAACATTGTGCACAGTGTACGATGCAGTGATGCCAGTTCAAATGGCTTCACTAAGTGTCTCTGGTATTGTTCTATACGTTGTAGTGGAAAACGATATCGCAAAGCTGATGTTAGTATGGGTTAGTCGATTCTTACAGAATGAAGTGACAAGGATCCACTGAGTGGATGACGAAAAGCAGATCAGGTAAACATAGTCCATTCACAGAGCGTATACAGTGAGTGGTAAGAACGTGGATTTTTCCGTAAGACAAGGAAAGTACACAAACACCAATGGAATCCAAGCGACATCAAGTTTGGTAACCCGGTCGTTGGTACCACGAAGTGTCCACCTGCATGGATGAAGGCTTCAGCCTTCAAAGTCGGAATGATCTAGCGTGGATGACGTGAGGTTCGGATAAGCCCTGCTTTAAATGTTTGAACGTGTGACACCCAGACAATTACTGTGAAAGATGAAGGTGTTCGGCATCACCGACCGAGTGCCGTATTCGAACGAAAGGTAGGCTACCGGTTTCAAGTCCATTCGATAACATGGTCCATATGTGAATAAGACGAGGCAAACCAACCCACATGCGTATGTCAGTGAATGAATGGTGCAAGGATGTGTCAGCTACAATCCCAACACAGTAGTGCGATCGAAGACAGATGAGCCGAAGATAACGGGATTTTTACAAAGGCAATTAGACACCGGAAAACAACCGTTCATGTGTCATGGCTGGCGAAAAAACGTTTGATGATGTACGGGATGGTTGATGAATTACGAAGAGGTAACAACCGACGGTTTGCAGTAGGTTGTCCCCTATAGAAACTAACTACCGAAAGCATATCAGCCATCTGTTTTGGCTTACTGGTAGCTTCTCAAAAGTATCTCTTAAAGAATGAAAATGTCTATTTTAATTAGTTTTTTGGTTGCAATAGTCTCACTTATATGTCTTTCCATGTGGGATTTTATTAGCCATAGTACAAGCCCGACACAAGTGCAGGTTGCTATCGTGCAAAGCGAGCAGGAACCCTGTTGCTTTCATCAACGACACAGTAACTTCAACGTTTTATGCACACATTATGGTAACAAAACGCAAGTACAAAATGTTAACTAAAAAACGCAACACTCTAACGTCTTCATTGTCGGACACTTGAGAAGTGAACGGCCGTATCCGTTTCAATAGTCGTGTCTGACCCTACACATTTAATGGAGGGAGTGGATATGCAGCGAGATACTTTAGTGATCAGCTTCAGAAAACTTTCTTCATCAAAATTGGTTTAGATGGTCTGATCAAGAATCATCTACCAAATATTGTTCTGATCGATCCCTGACTTAATGGCAGGACCGTCTGCAATGACAATGCACCTGTGGATTACGCTGTTCCATTGTAGTACAACAACCGTAAGATCAAACCCTAGTTTGAAGACAAAACAGAGGAAAGGGATAAGACTCAACACCTAAAATCTCTGTCTACACTCAATCAATAGAAGGGCGATTACAAACAACCGAGTTATAACTAAGGATTAGGCGACACTGGTAAAATAAGGTCCTTGCCATTTTTACTGCCCTGCCACAAACTGTCACCGATTCACAGACAACTCGACTGTGCAACGACACCACTCAGGCTACTTGAATGAACGCGAATCAGGCTTCAGGTAGATAACAAGTAACTCAGCTTGATAGATGAACATGACCTACGGTTGCTGACTCATCCGTATAACATGCGAGGTGTATTAAATCCTATTCTACCATGTTCTTCTTTACCTAAACTGAGGCATTATCTTATTACGTACAGCAGTTAACTATCATAGTACACCATTTACCTATCGCTATCAATGACGACGTATTGCATTAAAAAGGCGGAGGACATCAAATTATGCTCTCGTTCGTGATATGTTCGCTGATACTACTACCTACAACGACTAGGTGTGCACCAAAAGTGACTCTGCAATGGATCGTACAAACTTACATAGGTTTGCACGGCCTACGTATATAGGGCATACTATGAAGGCATGTGAGCCGAAACGAACTTCACTCACCGCGGCGGCAACCGGCTGATGATGCGCAATCAACTGCTGTCCTGTCTGGGATTGAAAAATGATTTGTTGCGTGGGTTGCTGACCAGCTTGTACGTAACCCTGAAATTGCGCAGCGGGCACAGACAACTTCACTTTCTGTTGCTGGTGATGTGGATGTGGCTGTTGTTGTTGCTGCTGTTGTTGTTGTGGTTGTGACTGTGTCGCATAGCAAGGTTGGTTCGTTTGCGGTACGACTCGGCTAGAGACAGGTGACATTCGGCCGACTGTACTCAACTGAACATGATGTGCTACCGGTTTTCCGGCATTATGTTGCGGCATACTGGCGGACGGATGACTAGCCAGTTGTTGTCCCAAAGACATAGTCGACAGCTGTTGTTGCGGCTGCATCCGACCAACCAGACTCACACCACCAACTTGAGCCATGCCGGACAGACAAACATTAGTTCCAGGTGTGGTGTCCACGAGCTGCTGCGTAGTTTGTTGTGAACCGTGGGAAGTTTTCAGTTGGATGAGTTGGTGGCCAGCGGGTTGCTGAAGCAACATCTGCTGGGGCATTGGTTGTGAGAAACTGACAACAGATTGCGCCTGTTGGTGGTGATGCAATTGGACGTGTGGTGGGTACGGTGAGGACTGTGGTGGTAGCGCACTTGGGCCGGTAGTGACAAGCACTGAAGTCATCGATTCGTTTACAGATTGCTCAGTTCCGGCGACCGAGCTATGATCGGTTGTGACCAAATCACCTACTTCACCCTATCATATGCAGAAGGAAAGTAGGGGGAAAAAGAATAATGAAGGGAATTAGCAAAATACAAGCACACAAGACACAAGGAGTCCAGCTAATAAACACACATATACACAGAATATCCTTTGGGTTTCAGCCTAGGAGCTGAAAGTACCCTGTCGCACGTGTCTAATAGATGCAGTATGTAATTGACGGTGGCCCACATCCATGATTCGTATGATAACAGATTAAGATTTAACACATTAACAGTACGGTAACGACCGTACCATCAAACACACTTCCCAGGACACAATCAAGAGACAGACATTGTTGACTTCCAACGTTACGATGAGTAATTCAACAGATCACGCAGCAGACCACCATCAGAAGTCCGGAATCCCAAGTGTACGACATGTGATGTGAAACTGTTAATGTAATGTCGCTATTCAAATGAACACCATATTACAGTGGAACCTGTTCGATCGGATTTGTCACCCATTATTTATACATTTACGGACCTTAGATAACGTCCGTCCGTAGAAACTAGAAGAATACTGTCAGTCGAACAAGCCTAGACTGTGCCGGAGAACACACAGGTCTGACGAAACAAACTGAACACCTGCGCAGTACAACAGTCAGTTTAATCAGATCGGAGAAGTGAAGTATTTAGTGTCAGATGTGTTGTATCAACAATGATTACCGTATGCACGTCAGCCATGGGTTTACATAACCAAACACATGAACACATACGTACCGGGTATGGCTGTCTCGTGGTCCGCACATACAGAGCTGGTTGTGACAGTTGTGTTTGGCTGAACTGTCGTTGTTGCTGTTGTTGTTGTTGTTGTTGGAGAGGAGCAGACTGAGAGGGGATTTGAACACAACTCGATACCGCAGTCAGCATACCGCCAGCTCGTTGATACTGGCCTGCGCATGAACAAGAGGGAAGGAGGTAGAATGAGGGTCGATGCAACCTGAAAATATTTCACACACAAAAAAATGACAATACAAGTAACAGAGAAAAAGTTAGTTCAGTAATTATGATACGACTCTCTAACATGACAGACGCGCGTTCCACTCATCACTGCTCGGAATGTGTTTGTCTAAGCCTGAGCAGGTCACATGATAGTAAAGTGGTTAAAACATAAGCCAGATCGTTAACGTCCACAACTTCTTTAGTGTACGTCAAATGGAGCTCCAAGAGAAGTCTACGTGGTTAAAACTGAAGTTTATAGAGAGTGGTTACCTGAAGTAAACAGTCATTGCAAGGTGAGTTGATTACAGCCAGCTTGTAGTTCCTGAAGTTCCGTTCGCCAAACCATGATACGAGTGTGAGTAGTCTAGACGTGAATCGCTTCGGTGATACATATATTAAAGTCAGAATGATACGGAGAAGATTAGCATGGTCTCATAGCCTCGGTTGGACTACCTCCTTATAGTCCCCTTTCGCTGCATTCTTCGCTATCACCCACATGTGCCTTTATATCATTACTCAGGGGGCGACATAATTTATATTGGGAAGTAGTGATCGAGAACACAGATCGAACGACGAAGTTATCAATGAGTCTTACAATCTATACAAAATTCATGGCTCCGTCAAACACTTCGGGTTACCACTACAGGATCCGTCTACAATAGCAAAGCTACCTGAAGGTACTGTGAAGAATGCACATAAAAGTGCTAACACTATCAGACGTGATAGTACACGTACGCACATGATAACCGTGAAACTGGTTAGCCTCGCCTTTGATTAGCGAGTGTGGACTTCGTTTGCAATGGGTAATCTAAACAAGTGTTCACGAATGTTTCGTTTCTGTGTACCTAAACAGAATATGTATGTATGTCAAGTAACAAACTTACTCTGAATGGCCATCGACGATTGTGTGTGCAACTGCGCTGGTTGTCGAGACACTGTGGCAAGCAGCTGACCGCCAGGGTGACGTTGAACGAGGTATGCTGGGGCAGCGGAGACAACATGTTGTTGCATCGCTTGCGGCTGTTGTGAGAGCTGTGGTTGAGACTGTTGTTGATGAAGATGATGTGGTGGCGGCGGAGGAGGTAGGCTCCCGGTGGCGAGGAAGTGTTGGACAGAAGTCGGACGAGAAACGGCCGACGTAGGACCCGAAGGTAGGGGTTGCATGGCTGTGCCGTTGGACTGCCTGGCTTGAAGTTGTGACAAACTACCAGTCAATAAAACTGAAGGAATACCAGCACCAGGACAACTAGCCATCACAATCGAGGCGGACTGCGATTGTTGTTGATACTGCTGTTGCTGCGGTTGTTGTTGAGGCGGTGAGGACAAAACTTTAGTGACTGCACTAAGTTTGGCTCCCTTGGGGGACTTGGGCGTTCCTCTTATTCCACCTGAATTTCCGGGGCCACTGAGGGCGTTCGCACCAGCACGACCAGGTGATTTCGGCGATTTCGGTTTACGAGGAGTGCCTGGGGCAGCTGGACCACATAAGTTGGAAACTTGGCCAAATCCAGTTGAGCCAATACTCTGGCAAGTGACAAGATTCCCACCAGAACCAAATTGACAAGTGCCGGTAGTGTTGATGGTGGCCACACTGACGGACCCAGAAGAGCCCAGGTTAGGATGTACGGTGCCTACGGTTACGGTACTTTCAGAGGCTCCAAAAGTGCGACCAAGTGATGTATCCTGGGTAAAAATAACACAACGTGAAACATACAGTAGGACTTCGTACACAGAACTAAATAAACTAAGGCATGACGAAATAGTGTTTTGGTGAAATTCGTCGTTCGATGCAGCAGAAACGTTAAGAATTCTGAGAGATAAATTGCATCGAGACGAAAAAATAAAAGTACTCAAAAAGATGGTACATGTGTAGCTTGAAACACAGCGTCATATCGAGTAGTACTTCAAACCGATGATGTGAGTTAGTACAGTCCTCAATTTGATAGAAAGCATCAACTCATTTCAAAATAAGGATATTCATATTCTGGCTTTCGTCAATCGCTAGTGGTCTCGAACAATAAGCCCCTTGAATCAAGCGCAATGCATGACCTAGCCATTACACTAATCGCATTTTTAGTAGTTGATTGGTAATCCTTGCATGTCAGTTTTTGGAAGTTTGCATAGCAGTGCATCTGTTCCATTGGACACAGATAACCATGATTAAACACTGCAAATCCGTTTATATTCCCAACAAGGGTCCCGAAACATGGTTGGCGGCATCCGAAAAAGATTAGCCTGTCACAGTGACCAAAGCCAAAGGACGCCTCCGCTTTAAACTATCACCGCAAGTGGCTTGCGCTGCACCACTTGCGGGTCCACTCACACACCACGTATCCGGTGTAAACCCGAAGGAATAAGACTAGTAGATGTGTGGGTGAGGCCTTTGTGTCCAGCTGGCCAATGCTGGTTAGCCAACTGAATGGCTAGCAGGAAAAGGAAGCCCTTATATCTCGGAAAATAAACAGTGAGAGAGATTGCAATGACAAACGACATAACAGACGGTCCATAAGCAGCGCACATTCTTTCTTTCAACGATAGTCAGACGTAGCCTCAATGTCGGCTATGATGAAGAGTGAAGGCAGTGCGTATCCTTGTTGCTTTCCACTTGTACACCTCCTCAATAATATTGCATACCAATGAATCAGCATCATCCAGGTACAACAAAAGGTCTAAATTCCCAAGAAGATTATCTGTCGTAAACTACACAGGGGTTACAATGTTCAATCTTGCAGTGACACTGAAAGTTGAGGGTTCGGAGCACGTTTACTCCGCTTAAAGTGCGCCACACCTTCAAGCAATCGGCAATGTTTTCGCGTTGACGGCAGTCAAAATAATGACAGCATCACAAACGTATGGGTGGAGCAAACAAGCAACTCTCATAATGACATCAATGATTCCGATCTTGTGACTTTCGAAACTCGGGATAGCTAGATATGATCAAATTAGATTACAATCACATGCGTAACCTTAGCGTGTAACTCGTTGGTATAAAGACCACTTCATTACATCAATTACAGACATCTGCGTGTCACCTATTGGAAGAAACAAAGGTCTTTTTAGGAGTTACCAAAATACCAGTTCAGTTAGAAAAATTGTTTTGTGTACGCAATACCAATGTCATACATGGTTATGTGGAAGATATGCATCAGTGAGAATCACTGAAGTATAATGGTATATGTTGAGGATGATGAACACACCACATTATCGTCAAATTGCATAAATATAGAAGTAAAAATGCGCTGTGATCGGTTTATTAATCTATTCGCCAGAATAGCCTTAAACGCCCCGTTTAACCTACAGGCAAGTACGTTGCTTTATATTATTCAAACTAACGCCCATGTTATTGAAAAATAATAGGTCAGCTGTGTCCAGTGTAACGAGAACGGATCGCCCGAATTACACTCGTTGAACACAAAAACAACTAGAGATAGGGAACGACGAAAATAGGAGAGTGCTCATCAGGAAAACGCAACATAATTAAATCGCGCGAAAATTCCCAGTGTAGTCATGAAAAATACTGTGTAGCGAACAAGCTCGTTTTCAGTGATTCATCATCAGGCTAAATACATCACATTTATATCACGAATTTTACAGGGGAATCATTAAAGGGGGTAAACGAGGAACGGGTGGTTAATCAGGTCATTCAATTCAATGTCACACTGCAATCAAGTACCCACTTGAACCGTGGGTCTTGACAGGCTAACAGGGTGTGGGGTTGGCCATGGCAGATCCAACGCCTGAACAAAACGTTTCTGGGCACACAGGGGTGGGTTGTACAGGCGAATCCCAATAGCTTCAGCTGTGGACAGAATCCTACGCTTCACTGCCCTCGATTGGGTGGCTTTCACTCGGTAGATTGGGCGAAATGCGTCCATCACATTGACCGAGTGATTCGAATCCACCAGGTGCGATAGTATGGCACTGTTGACAGACTTCGTTATACCACTGTTCAGCCAAGCGGGGTGGTGTTCCCGGACCCGTTCGGATAAGCGTCTGGTCGTGCGGCCTACATAACTGGTTCCACAGGAACAAGTAAATGAGTATACACAAAATGAGGCTGCAGAAACAGGCACTTTATCTTTTAGTCGTGGGCACAAAACCGGATTGGATGTGAAGTGGACACGTAATTTAGCCGCGTAGAGCGTTGAACTAACTGCCCTCGTGAGTCTACGAGTAATAGTTTCAGCTAACGTGTCACCCTTGAAGGGTAACCCGATGTGTACAGTTTTCTTTTCCACTTGATACACCTGGCCCCTTTCACTTTGTTGTTGCATAGCTCTGTTTAAAAACCTTTCCGGGTAGCCATTTTGTATAAATACTGTACGTATGAAAGCTGACTCTTCGGCTATAGTGTCACTCGTGCAAATTCTGACCGCTGTGTCCGTCAAACAGTTGATTAGATTTCTTTTCAGGGCGAGTGGTACAAAACGAACAATTGAGTTCAGCGATAGGCCAATGTTGTTTCTATAAGAGATACGTGGACGACATCTCGTGCGTACTCGATAACAACGTAGATCCAACTGACATTTTGGCTAAATTCAATACCGCGCATCAAAATTTACAATTCACGTTGGAGATCGAAACAAATAATCAACTAGGCTTTTTGGATGTACGCTTGCGTCGCCGTGCGGATGGTTCAATTCAACGCGCGATATACAGAAAGGGCACGTGGAATGGTCAGTACATTCATTTTCACAGTTTTGTACCACTCGCCCTGAAAAGAAATCTAATCAACTGTTTGACGGACACAGCGGTCAGAATTTGCACGAGTGACACTATAGCCGAAGAGTCAGCTTTCATACGTACAGTATTTATACAAAATGGCTACCCGGAAAGGTTTTTAAATATGCAACAACAAAGTGAAAGGGGCCAGGTGTATCAAGTGGAAAAGAAAACTGTACACATCGGGTTACCCTTCAAGGGTGACACGTTAGCTGAAACTATTACTCGTAGACTCACGAGGGCAGTTAGTTCAACGCTCTACGCGGCTAAATTACGTGTCCACTTCACATCCAATCCGGTTTTGTGCCCACGACTAAAAGATAAAGTGCCTGTTTCTGCAGCCTCATTTTGTGTATACTCATTTACTTGTTCCTGTGGAACCAGTTATGTAGGCCGCACGACCAGACGCTTATCCGAACGGGTCCGGGAACACCACCCCGCTTGGCTGAACAGTGGTATAACGAAGTCTGTCAACAGTGCCATACTATCGCACCTGGTGGATTCGAATCACTCGGTCAATGTGATGGACGCATTTCGCCCAATCTACCGAGTGAAAGCCACCCAATCGAGGGCAGTGAAGCGTAGGATTCTGTCCACAGCTGAAGCTATTGGGATTCGCCTGTACAACCCACCCCTGTGTGCCCAGAAACGTTTTGTTCAGGCGTTGGATCTGCCATGGCCAACCCCACACCCTGTTAGCCTGTCAAGACCCACGGTTCAAGTGGGTACTTGATTGCAGTGTGACATTGAATTGAATGACCTGATTAACCACCCGTTCCTCGTTTACCCCCTTTAATGATTCCCCTGTAAAATTCGTGATATAAATGTGATGTATTTAGCCTGATGATGAATCACTGAAAACGAGCTTGTTCGCTACACATAATTAAATATCTGCAGTCAAGCCAGACTGGCTGTAACCTAAAAAATTTCCATTCTGTTTGCTAGTCGCAAGTGGAAACGAAAAGTAGACTACAATGTAAACTGCGACATGACGTAGATATCCGTACGAAGTTAAAATGCTACGTAAACCAAACAAAAAGGTTGTCTAATATAGTTCACTCATACGTGCACATACACGACATACTTTTCGATAGGTAGGACTTGAACTATTCGAGTGACATGCGCCGGTACAGATTACTGATACCGCAAGTACGACAGCACTTAAGAAAAACACGCCCATACGAGTTATCTTGATGGTGTGATGGCGGATGAATGAACTCCACTCTCATTCCCTTCTTCCGCTTCTTCTGGATCGGCTGTACCAATGAGTTTGTGAATAACGTTAACGGTCAACAGTTGCAACTTTGTCGGCGTTCACCAACTTTGATTTGAAGTACAGGTAGGTCCCTACACTGAGCGCATATTGTCATTTCTATTGGGTATTTTCATCATTGTACTGTACCTGCGGTTGTGCACGCTTATTTGTCTGGATTTCTTCGCGTACGTGTCCTCTCATACTAGAGAAGAAGAATTTCACTTCACCCAACACAGCGCGCATTCTGTCATTAGATAGTGTTAGTCAAACTGAGGATCCGTGAAGTCATCCAACAACACGTCACTAAAAGTGCGACAATGTCCTTGAAGCAGCAGACGACTGCAATTTGTTAATAATGGTAACCACATACGGATATTGGGAAGTTCTCCGTATTGAGTCCACTATCACTGCAATCCAGCCCACGAAATTTTATCATTCTGTCATGAACTAAACTATTGACAAGTCTGGTCTCACCCAACTTTTGACGTTCCATCCCAGCTGACAATCAGTATGCAGCAATGAACACCTACTTGACTAATCGGTCCATTCATGTTATAGGTCAGTGACACATTGTTAAAATTAGCTACCTCATAGGAAAGGGCAAACTGACAAAAGTGAGCTAATTCGTGCATGCGAAGCACTCATGCTTTGCGCAAAAAGGTTGCCTAGTGAGGCTATTGCAGAAGCCGGAATAGATATGTCTCATGAGAACGACGCTCACGATAAGGTGGTTATATAAAAGCGTTCAGGCTTGCTCACTTTTACTGGACTCAAATTCCACCCACTCAAACGCCGGAATTTTGCGCGGGATGTCAAGAAAGTTTTTTGCGTGTACTCATGAAAATTACTACTTAAATAATAAAGAGTAGTTAACTCAAAATTCAAAACATTCACAACGACAATAATCACAACGTAAGGCGAGTGAAGGTTGGCCAGATATCTCGGTCGTTGGGAAATCAACAGCTTTTTCCCTGACAAACACAGCGATTACCGCAGAGGATAGGTTTAGTCTGCGGGAAATAGCATCGACCCCAGAGGATGTCGATTCGGCAAGGTACTCCAACATTGTACACAAAATGCATTCCCGAAATGGATCTCTTCTACGAAGAGGACCCCAGTGAAATCGGTTAAACACAACTATAACATGCTAATTGTGAACTTGAGTGCTGACATTAGAAGAAGCCCAATACCAGTGAACGTAACGTCATAATGGAGTGCAGATTTGCAAACATATAAACCTCTAGGATACCAACGATGTTAGCCGGATAAACAAAGATGCGCTCTTACTCTGGCACACTTGTTTTGGGAGTTCAGAATATTTTTTACATATTGAAACACGATTGCATCTTTCTCTTCTTCGTTTAAATTTTGCTCTTGTGCGTGTTTGCTCGACTTGCTCTTGGTTCCCTTCCCATGTCCATGACCACTCGTTGTCGTGGTTGTAACCGCGTGAGCCGTGGGTCCGGAAAATACAATGCCCGTGTAACCAGTTTGCTGCATTGATGCAGAAGTATGGGGTTGGGTCAGGAGACCCATGGTATCCGGCACACCAATGACGTTGGTCCCAGGGATGGCAATCATGCCCACTGCAGGTAAAAGTAGTAAGATATTAGCAAGTAAGTGAAAGAAATGATTAACTCAACAAGGCTGTTTGGGTCAAACAACAATGGGGACTCCCAGCAACAACTGACGCATAAAAACCTTCAAAAATATTCTACAAGAAAACTCAACATAACATGCATATACTTCCACCTACACAACGATGGTAATATATGTTTATACACTAGTAACGTTATTAATTGCACATACCTGATATCACTGTACAGCACAAACATTACTCATATCAACGTACGAGAAGTTTGGAGACTACGGTTCATAATACTACTGTCTGTTAAGTATTGATCGAGAAGAGAACAGTAAAAGTAAAAATACGGCTTACCAGCGACTTCGAGACGATCAAGTTTAACAGGCCAACAAACGTGCTAATCTTCCTACGAAACATGATACGGACATCGATACAGTTTGTGAATGCTAACCATGACTTGATGAGTCGAGCACATTTTGCATGGGTTGTGTTCGGCTGGACAACGTAGACAAGTGATTACAGCACGACACATGTTTCATGGATGAAATCTTTGGTGCCAAGAATTGCTTCGGTAGGATGTTTTTTGATGCCCACAAGTGAACCAGTAGGCTACATTATGGTGGTTAGTATTTTGTCGCAAGCCGCATAACCAGCCAGTCAGTTTTATGTTCCGATGCGTCATTTAACGTGTAATCGAGTTGGGCTCGTATAAGATAAAGGAGAAGCTGCCGAAGGTTAAACGCAATTTAACCATGTCAGGAAAGGAGCTACGTGCAAACAAACTTTAGTCGATAGAGGACTGAAACATACGTCAATGAAAGACTGCGAGGTGGGCGACACTGACGACCGGTGGTCTATTCATCAGGATTATTGAATAAAGTAAAGCAGTCTGCGTGTGCTCATGTATTGCAATGCAGTGTATACAGCTAAAAATGTGAGAACTCTGTGTCTAGTTCGCCCAGTTAAAGAACGTTTAACAGATGCCACTCTAATGCGAGCGAGGTTTTTTTGTAAAATTTAAATCAACTCTTATTTCCAACAAGAAATCTCCTCCTCATCGTTGCCGTCTACAACTGGTTCCGTTTTCAAGGTGGTGCTTACTACCAGTTGATAAGTGAGCAGCTGCAAGCATGGCAAATTTACAGGTTACGATCGCGAGAACTACACCAGCTGAATCGTTAAAACATTAGTTTTGCATAATCCAGTACAGTAAAACACATGTTAAGAGGTGCCAACATTTCGTTTTTGGTTTATGTTCAGGAAAAAAACGAAAGCACACAACACAGGGTGTGATGGTAATCATCGAACACTGTTCAACAGAAAGACTAAGAAGTCACAACCAGAGTAAATGGATGACATGCCATTTGTGTCAACTTCCGTTCCATCATGCTTCTTACGGTGGTATGAGAATATACGGTAGACTTATTGAAACTTCAACTGAACAATTAAGTGAATGTTGTGTATTATCACTGCGACCACTAGTCGATCGACACCCTGTCACCTACCGTGATAACCAAGCAGATCCTCGTGAGTTTTTATTGAGTTTATCAATGTAAGTGTAGTTGTAGTTGGAAACAACCTGGAAAAAAACCAGGCAGAAGCTGACAACTCGAACGACGAATCCAAGATGGTTAATTTAATAACAAGACAGTTGAAGTTAACAGTCTTGACTGGTGATCGGTTGTCTACCCCAACTAGTCGTCCCACAACTAACTGAGAGTTGACGTCATATAGAGCTATAGAATTGTTTCACGACTCCGCCAGAACATTATGAGCCACGATTGTAGGAGTTGCAAACAGTGTGCTTCTAAATCCGATGATCTGCACTAAAGACTATCCCAAAGTAACAATACGATTACGTTTTTGGTTTAATTTAGTCACATTACTTATAGGTGAAACGTTTCGCAGGTTTTGCCGTATTAACGCAGTCCACCTGTTTGTTGCTTCAGGGTTGTGGCTGAAGAGAGTAGTGTATGAAGTATTACCTGACAGTTCTCGCCCTTCAGACTGTGTCACAAGCGACTGCCGGTAGCTCTTGCAGAATAGGAAATGTTGTAGACCAAAGCCCGCAGTTCAACCAGGATTCTAGATTATATGATACTATCCCCGTGTTACGTCAATGGGAAAATAAGCAATAAATAGCCACCAGTATTAAGGTAGTTTCAATTTAAAGACGCTATAAACCCCCTACAGAGTGACCAATGATAAGACCAACAGAAAGCGGCTTTTTCCTCGGAAGCAGTCCAGTCCAAGCACCACCGATAAATAACCATTTTATCATCTCGAAAAAGTTTTGATCACCGTCTAAACCTTATATTTTTCACTCTGAATAACATGCAGCTGACACTACTTGTGATACATTGCTGTGGTCTTTGTTGTTAGAAAACAGGCGGTCTTTCCGCATAAGCCGACGAAGGAAAAATTGGTTCGTAGAGAAAAGGTGTTTTTGACAGACTCAAACACCTCGTTGGAATCAGAATCATTTAGGTAGTGTGTCAAGATTATTGATGACTAATCAGGCAGGAATACGGACGGTACTTAGTAAACAAAATGAGATCAGAGAGCCGCGTGCGTATAGGTTACAAATAAACTAACAGGAAAGAGCTTAAGTCGTATCCTCGACTCAGCACCGATCTGAAATTTGAAAAGTAACACGGTGGCAGAAATGATATCAGTTTACGTTAATTCGCTGAAGTAACAACAGAACACGCTTGGAACAACCCGAGTTGTCTGCAGAATGATCACGTTGACTGTATTGTGTGAATTAAGATTTACACTTCGAAGAGTACGGATGTAGTGATAGACGTAATGATAACTTTCGAGAGGAAATCGAACTAAATAACGGTCAGAAAAGTGATATTTGGTCGATACGGAGGTATCTTAAATTCCTACAGAAGCTCCATGGAATCAAAAGAAAATGGGTTCTCCAACGAAATGGTCCTTATTGTAAATAGAGGAATATCATACATATATAATGGTTTCTAAGAGAGATATACTATACACATCAAACCGAACTAGACATATTCCGAGAAGATTCGCGGTCACTGCCCATTAGTCAATTTATGTTGGCCAGCTAACACTGATGGACTCTCTTCCCAAACCCGACATGTAACTTTATTTGTCTGAGGGTTTTAAATTTTTATACACATTATGACACACCATTAAGTGTGTAATTTGCCGTTCGGTTATCCAATAGTGCGTTGGTTGCCGGCCTTCGTGTTAGAGACTTGACGCCGGTATGCTAATCTGTAACATTTTTATCCGAAAACAACGATATCTTCTCAATAAACTTACTTCAGTTCCCTTCTTAGAGATGTTTTACTGCCTACTACAAATGTTCCCAAGTACTTAGGGTTACTACCATCCAGTAGAGAAAGCAATCATTCAATGCGTATCTTTTCATAAAGTCGTTGGGCGTATCAGTCATGTCTATACAAAATCCCCGTTCTCTATTGCTTGTATTAAAAAGGAAGTCGGTAAGAGATTTCTACAAATCGAATATCAATTAAGACTGCTCTCAGATTTTGCATTCCCATAAACCATCCAGCTAGTACCCTTCGAAGAGAAGCCCTACACCACAGCCTCGCTCTCGTCAGCAACATACACTTTCGTTATGACCCAAATTTAAACTTCGGAAAAATTTCCATGACGTAACCGTGTTAACTAATGCGCCAGTGAATGCACATTAGGAAGGACTGCATTGTCTTGGGAAACGGTCAGCCTCTTTCGTCTTAGTAACGGTCAACCTTACCGGCGATCTATAGAGGCAGTGTCCTGTTAACTTCAGTCGGTGACCGTACCATAAAGACTTCTGAACATGACAACTGGGAGCAAACGTGCGCAATGATTAATCTACCGTAACCAAATACCCTATGTATTTGCCAAGCAATGAATATGATAAGGTCGTAGTTATGCTCGTTGGTAAACCACACACATGTGTACATATACACAAAGGGGGATAGAGTCCCAGGCGCCAATCGGCTTAACCCTTTGGCGGTAGAAAGCAGGTGAACCGCACAAACAGAAACTGTTCTCAAAAAATACAACTCACTGAGGCTCGAGTTCTGATCCAACACGCCTGGCAGAGTGCCCGGAAATCGCTGATTCAATTGCTTACAGGAAGAAATGAAAGAGGAAAAAGTATCAATAAGCAGCACGCATGTATGGGAGAAAACACATTTTAAAGCACACAAGCAAATCGTTCACCTGTGCGAAAGCATAAAACCACGTTTAACTCTGACAGAATAACTGCAGAAAATGTATGCAGGTAGAATATTTCACTACATAGTCTCGAGAGGTTGATGTACCGGTAAACGGTAAGCGAGTCAAAACAAATGACATAGAGAGGTGAGTGCATCGGAACGGACAAGGACATTTTAAGGACCACGGTTTTTAATCTAACCAGTAAAGCGACCACAGCTGGGATCGCAGGGAAGTACGTCAACAGTTAGAATCAGAGCTTACGTAATACATGAACAAGACAGAAGGGCATCTTCTAACCATACGAATAGGTAGCATGCACCTCGACAGACGGTGAATCATCAATTACTGAAAAGCCCATCATAGAGAACGAAATATCACCCCGAAAAGAAAAACATCCTACCTGAATCTCCTCTATCTAGTCATCAAGCCTGACAAATTTGGGAATCAACGAGAACCAAACTAGCACACAATCGACAGTGACCAATCCAAAACAGATCAATCGAACTGTTAGCTCACCTGTGTGCCACCGCCAGTTGGCTTTGCGTTGGGGAAACGAGGCGCATTCGGAGATGCTTGCATATAGCGTACCTGTCCGACTGGTCCAGTCGGGGCAAATTTTGGTTGTTGTTGTTGTTGTTGATGCTGCTGCTGGTGTTGTTGTGGTTGTTGATAATGTGTGCCTCTCTTCGGCGCGCCCGCACCACGACCGGGGCCAGCACGTGCGTGGCCACCGCGGCCAGCCTTGTCGTGAGTTGTTAGTGTACCGCATTGTTGTTGTTGTTGCTCAGCAGCTTTCATGCACTAAAACAAAAATATCACGAGGAACAGGCAACACCAAAAGAAAAAAGACTAAAATTCCGGTGTCAAGAAATGAATCAGAATAGCTTTCAGTTCGTCAGCGAGTTCCCAGTTAAGCAGTATTTCCATCAGATCAACGGCACTTCACGTCCGAAAAAACTATACACTTTTCTACTTTAGTCATCATCATCATAAATAGCAATACATCAGTGGTTCACACTGATACTTCATTGCAACACAACCACGAAGAAAACAGGCAAGCCCCGCAAAGGAAAAAAGAACCGGAAGGGACCTAACTACTAAAAAAACAGCCACGTCAATAACCAAGTTTATAAATGAAAACGTATATAACTAAACATTCAACATCAAGGCGCCTACATCTTGTAAACAAACAACCGAGCCATAAGTGAAAGTAAAGCGTCACCAGCAGGAGAGATGCCTTATGGCTTGTACTGCCACGCAACATCAAGTGCACTCACTTCACAAACAACAACTCGGCCAAACAACCAAAACATTCACGCCACTGAGCTCGATGAACCGCCATCTCATCTAACGGCTCCAACCAAGTCACCGACTCTGTGAGTCGCTAGCTTCTCAGCCAGGAAGACGAACCCAACTTAGAATAGTCAACTTCTTGGTGAATGATCTCATTTCACCATGCCAAGTCATCATCTGTCCACCTGCATCTCACGCCAGTCGGCTGCAGCATCGACAAACAGTGCTCGGTGTAACAAACGATTAGCCAAAATCCTTAGTACGTGGCCTAGCAATCTAAGTGTATGCAAATGTAAGGATTGAACAGAAGAACCCGTTTGACAATCCCTACCAAATAACCGCTTACAAACCTCATCGTTGTTCGCTCATTGGTGCCATCCAGCACCAGAGATTGAATGCAGACATCGGTGGTCAAATACCTGAGAATGGTTCACGTTTTCTAATCTGAGCGGTCACGTTCCGCCACAAAAAGCAATACAGCCCTCACTGTCGCTTCGTGCACGCGACCATTGTCCTTCTGATACCAGATTGGGCAAATATTAGCCAACACCGCTCTGTCTTCAAAGATACGTGATCGTATTTCATTCTCTACAATCCTGCCGCCGCTGATGCAGCTGTATAAGTACACAAACTAGCCAACAACATATACAACTTCATTATCCAACATTAAATCTGCATAATCTTAACAGTCACGTAGAATCAGGATCATAACGTCTCTCATCAGACAGGAGGTCCACGCCGGCATCTTGTGAGTTTCGCAAACAGTCCTCCATTATTTCGTCCATGACAAATTAAACAAAAATGGTGAAAGGTGACAGCCTTGACGAATGCCGCTCCTGGCGCTGAAACTGTCAAACAGCTCATCTGAGCCGAAGTATAGGAATAGAGCGTCGACAGTACGTTCACATACTTGGTCGGTACAACCCTGCGTTTAAGCGACTCTAAAAGTGTAGATTGATCCATCGAATCGAACACACCTTTATAGTTGACAAATATGGCAACTGTTGGCCGGCAGTGTATATGACGCTACTCAAACATTTGACGAAGGGTAAAAATATGATCTGTACATCCTCGCCCAGGACGAAACCCTGCTTGTTCTTCTCTAATGTTTAACTCCCGAACTGCAGTGAGTGGACGAAGTATAATGGAGGCCAGAACCCTAGTAATGATTGGGGTCAAACTAATTCCCCTACGGTTTTCGCAAGAACTCCTGATACCTTTCTTGAATATAGGAACATATATCGCGTGACCTAAGCACGGAGGGATGGTCTCCGTCGACCACATAAGTTCAAACAACTGAGTTAAGACCTCGACTAACATCTCTCCACCTTCTTCAAAAGGTACTGGCACTAGATCATCTGGACCAACAGCTCTATTACGTTTAAGAGCTGAAAGGCTATTGCGAACCTCAGTCTCAGTGGGTGGCTCCAAATCTACCGACCGGGCAGTTACATTACAAGTTTGTGTTGACAACACAATAGAAGCAGGAGACCAGCTAAACTGACCTTCAAGATGTTCCACGCAACGCATTAACCTTCTGCATTTGTTATGGATAAGTGTGCCGTCTACCTCGCTGATAGCCTCACTGACAGTACAACGGATAAGCCTGAACAGTGCCAACGTCTAGTGAAATAGAAACGGTCTCCATTCTCTTAATTTCCTCCATTAACCAAGCCTCACTATCAGCCTTCAGGCTACGTTTCAGTTTCTTACGGATATCTCTCCTAAACTTGTAATACGAACTGCCAGGAAGAATGTTCCATCTGGATTCTAACAATTCCAAGAAGTTCTCCTAGATCTAATCTATGTTCAATCCATGAATCCCCGTGACGCATGTTACAGAAACTGCTTCATGAATTGCCTGTGTGATTCGGTGCAGTAGCTATTAGAATCTTCGGAATGAGAACTACTAAGGCAGCTTTCTAAGTTGCTTTGGTACTTACACTTTACCGACGGCGCGACCAGTGTCTCAACAGCCAGCCGTTGCTGTCGATGGGGTCTGCGCCCAACAAAAGTAAGAACAAGACAACAACGTACTAACGCATGGTCCGAATCCAAATATGTGCTACAATAAAAACGATAGTCCTGGATAGAACCCCGCAACCTATAACTAACAGCTATGTGGTCTCTCTGAGACCAGACCTGATTCGGAGAAAGTGGGCACCAAGTATAACAGTGACGTGCATGATGTCTAAAACTAGTGTTGACTAAAAACAGCTTGTGTTCAGCTGCAACAATCGCCCGCCATTACCCGAACGATGTGATGCCACCTGCCAACTAAACAAAACTGGGCTTTACCAAGGCGGCTTATCTGAGTGTTCATGTCTCCAGTCAGAACGACTATATCAGAACCATGTGTCGACTGAATGAGTGCGACCACATCCGAAAAAAGGGCGTCCTTGACGTCAGCGTCACTATAGTCGGTCGGAGAATAAGCAGACATAGTGAAAGATTCCTGAAGCTTTGCGTCTAGAGCTGGCTTTAACAGAACCCGCCAAACGGATGGCGCAGTCTACTGTTAACAGGAATCCAATCTACCAATGCGGCTGTCGTCGTCCAGCTGAAGACTACACGTACTCCAGCTTGACAGGTAGTGGCAGCCACGGGGTTACCTGAAGTCTATAATCGGTATCGGGTAGACAGTGTGGGTGATGTTAATCACATACGTTGACTGTTGTCGTGGGCTATAGCCTTCGAGATACACCACACATCGACATTCAATGAGTCCAACGTTTGGGCGAGAGTCGCCCGTTGACCTCTCTGCTTTAGGGGTGTGAACGCGGAAAGCGCTTATGGTCATTCACATTCTAGACCTAAGGGAGGGACGAGGGATGTCTAGGGTGGTTGGTAAAAGATGACACTTATCGATACAGTGATACTATGTGTAGCTATATCTGCTGTGGGACCTGCCAAGTAACTGCTGGAAATGGGAGTTAAGATGGGCTTGAGTGCTGAATTTGATAAGATAGTGGGGGAGGTATCAGCAGTAACATGTGTTCGTCTATCCACCTTGTTATGTGCAGCACATACGACGACCCGATTCATAGTACGAGACAGTTGTTGCAGGATGGAATTACTGGCTTGTAAATACTCATGGTTGTAGGTGGGCTGACATACTGCCATGATGCTCAAACCTAGAAAAGATCAAACTTAAGGTTATCAACCAGGGCGTTTGGCTCAAAAGTTTGTACCGAAAGGTAGCAGGTGGTTGGCAGTGCACCAAAACTAGTACCTTCCCCGGAAACAGATGCCAACTTTCTTCCAACCTCCAAGCTGGAGGACCAGGAGACTGGTTCGCCAGACCATTATCCAACTGTCTACCTGCTATGAGTGACTCCGTCGGTGTGATCGTCACACTGTACAGTTTAGCCCAATAGGTTGTCGAGGTGCTCAAGCCGTCACATTGAGTCAAGGTCCAGCCTCGCTGTGACGGCATTTATTTAAACAAATATGACTAGTAAGCGTGTAAGAGGGAATCAGTGCATCATAATCAACCAAAACTAATGAACAAGAAAAGTGAAGTCGCAGCATAAAAAACGAGTGATGGATTTTAGCCGAGTAAGATCTGAGCAGATAGCGAAACCAGTGGATACTGTCTGACAAAAAAGGAGCCCCACTGCTGCAAATAGTTTACATGACAGTCTTTTCGAACATAGTTAGCCGCCGTCACAAGTCGTCTACTGACAGCACCAGACGTGTATTTTTTGTCGGTCTTTGTAGCAGTTCTCGTACTGTTGTGATGGTGTGTATGAAAATTCCCCACAAAACCACCCGTTTCGCCTGATTTCAACTCTAACGAATGGGCCTTGCAGAGTTCACAACCATTCATATGCAGACACAATACGGAAAGCGGGGTACAGTTTAGTCGGGTAGCGTTTCCACCAGCAAATGTGGATGATGGTGAAATCTCTCACCTAGCAAATGTCGGCAAATGACAACATTCCCTAACAAAGCAAATCATAATGTTTAGTGAATATGTAATGACAACGCCGTGGTTTTCTGTACCCATTAATAAGATACATACAGAGGGCATGGAGAAAGCGCGGATCGATCAGTTCATGCTGTGTATTTTTGCCGTCTGATCCTTTGCGTGGAAAACTTGTCTACTTGATTACGTAAGCGCTGATGAATTGGCACGGTGTTCACCCGCTGAACCCCTTTGGTGTTCACTGATAAGTGTGGAGAACAACGACCGCACACAACAGGCCTGCTATCCTTCTTGACATAGGTAAATTAAGTCTTCTGGACACAAAAGGAGACGGATCGCACGGATGCAGTGGACACCTGTCAGTCGAACGTTTGACACCACGAATAACAAAAGGCCTGCAAAGAAACGTATGCTTCAGGAAAACCTATTGTGTGTAAGCAATTACCCCTCATTGGGTTCAAGGACAACACCGTAGAATAGAGCAATAAATGGTCACGGAACGAAAATAAAATACAGGGGAGTAGCGATATTTACATTTTAATGTCATTGGCTGCGCCCACAAACCCTAATGACTAAAAAATTTAAACCAAGTAAAGGACCAGCAAGCCAATTTTCCTTTCGATTACTGGGATCACGGAACATGTGCTAGTTATTAGATCAATGTTTTAACGTCGAGCTGCCAAACTGTGGCACCACTATCCACATTCACTATACAGTTATAACCCGTTAAAGGGGTCAATGTGACTAGATGTAGTCACGAACGTCAAGTAGCCCAGTAATCGGCTTACATAAATTTCGAAGACAAATACCACACGTTGAGCTAACGTTGAAAACGTGATATGACAGTAAACACCTGTGCTACCGAAAATAGGACACTGACGAGGAGATAATCGAAAATTGAGTACAGTAAATGAGGCAGCGAAAGAATAATCAAAATTATTGCATCGGCTAGAGCTTACAATTTGCTGCACCGTGATACCCGTGGCCGCTTGGAGATTGGTGCCTGGCAATGTGGATGCAATTGAGGTATGTCCCACCGGAGCTGATGGCTGCGGTATTGAGGGCGGCAACGGTGATGGTTGTGGTTGGGGTACAGATGTCAGGTTCAACGGCGTCGCCGGCGGTTGCTGAACAGAACCGACGGTTGTGGTTACGTCAACGGCAACTCTCGTCACTAAATCCGATGTGACAGACTGTTCAGTGGATGGTGCGATTACTGCAGGCTTCTGTGTTGGCTTGAAGAGTGAGGTAGGCAGTTTGAGTAAGTCTGGGTGATAGGATTCGCAGGGAAGCAACTGCTTCTTGGCCAAACAATCCACTATCCAGTCCGGAGTTACCAGCACAGGCCCATCGTCTTTCAATTGATCCTTGCACAATGTGTAGATAGGCTGATATGTAAGTAACAGATTATAGGGATGATATCAAGTCAACAAAGTACGACGAGTCACAGTTTAACAGTGGTCACGTGATTAGTATGAGCTGACTGTAGTATGATTTCAAGTTGAACATCACCCACACTTGATCGCAGCTGTAGCATTCAGATCGACTTTCCAGTCAGCCCCTTTCGAACAGCAGAAGCACTAGACTCGAGCTTCGCTCCCATTAGAGCTCGTCAATAGTGCATATCCTCGCCACTGCCGGGACTAGAACTCAGGCCACACTGTTCATGAGACAACCGTGTTTACCACTGTGCACGACCGAATTATCGTATGTGAACGCTCAACCACTTTCGCCTGTGAGTAATGATCAGGTTGCCCGATCAAAAGGGACCGACTGAAAAGTCTATGGGAATGCGACAGCTGTGATCAATTGTGAGTGATGTTCAACCTGAAATTAACCAAATCCCTGAATACTCATCAGTAATGTAGTATGATTGTCCGCTTGATCCACTAAGCATGAGAAAAGTTCAAAAAATCTAAGTAGCATCATCCAATCGGAAGATAGCAGTGTAAAGATTATGGACATGAGTTTCATATGCGTCTGATATACGACTGAACCTCAGTGTCTAACCAGTCCAACGCATTCCGCAGCGCGAAATACCACATCATGAACACAAACGGTTCTCGTCTGACTGCTCTCATTTGACGCGTTTGATATAGCAGAAGTAATGTGGGACTAGTGAAGTAAATTTATCACGCCACCAATACAATAAAATGCTTTACCCAATGTTTTATGCAATGTGGCACTGCGCCTGGTGCTGAACTAAGTCTGTGCTAGATCTACATATATATGTATTCAAAACAGTACAAATGATCAAAACAAGCACCATATCTGGCATGTGTCCTACGATAGACGTTACAGGTCCTCTAATCCATAAGTGCACAGACGCGTTGAACTGACATAGGCAGACCTCAACATCAGTTGTTTCATGCCCTAATCGTCTTTTCCAAGCGGACCCGGCTTCCGCAAATAAGACTTGATAAGTCAATCAAAGGTATATGAAACATTTGTCCGATTCCACTGAACAGTTGATCAGAAAGCGCATGTTCAGACTGATTTCCTCAAAGATCTGAAGTCTGATAATCGTGCTGTTCATGTGGTGATTTTACCACACACAAGCAGT
>LUCH01002061.1:9218-98576 GCA_013368495.1 Paragonimus heterotremus
TTTCTACTGTTGTTGCTATCCGCAAGTCTTACATATTCCAACATTTCAAGTTCATGACTAATGTGAGCAAAATAAATGTTAACCTTACGCGATATATATATTTTCTATCATTGTTGGTGAACTGACTCAAGGCAGTTCGGTGCTTTAAAAATCTGTTCTTTCTACCCATATCTTTGGAGATACACATGGTGACAGATTAGCACTTTGTTTAGTCTGTTGAGTCATGAACATAAAGCAATAGAATACGTGGGACATAGGGTTAGCAACAATAATAGTATGGCCAACAAGTGCGGCCCAACAGGACTATCAAATGCACTACTATTCCGTGGATGAACAAGCGTATTTTTTGAGAGTTCACAACAACTGAGGTAGAGACGACTTACGATGTCCTTTACATTCGTGCAGATGCAAAACTTACATGAGCAGTAGCAAGAAACAATTCGAGTATGCTCAATTAACAATGACTGAAACATTGACGATGAGGTTCACTTTCCTGCAATCGATTGCGAGATCAAACAAATCCTTCAAACCTGCAGTATAATCTCCCATCAACTCAGTCAGTGAGTTTTATTTCGATCTTGTACTTAGGCCCAAGTTCGAGTTTTGGCGTAAAAAGTATGAGGATATCTTTTAGGTGGAACTATCAGATGTTGACGAGGCTCTGAAACCCAGGTTGCTTCTCCATGAAATGGATACCTCAGAACACGAACGGTAAATCTGCTTTATCTTGCAGAAGAACCCAAGGGATTTTTACATTGGAGAAACCATCTAAACTTTGTGCCAATTCTTTGGCGACCAGCCATCCCTGATTAACATATATTATCAGTGACTGAAGCTGGTGAAGTTAACAGATGATGACTGAGTGAAGTGCGCTGAAATAATCAGTCTGGATTGCGAATGATTCCAGCTTCAAACAATGACCAGAGATAAACGAAATGTCTGGTTTTTGCTCGTGGACTCCAGTAATCAAAGAAATCAGATATCAGGACAGGGATTTTAACCAAGATAGAACAATGTCCCGGCTACACTCTGCAGGATGTCACTGTTGAAAGTCAGCACCCGGTGACTGTGCAGCATGACACCACTATGATCGGCGACAGCAATCACCCAGACGTCAACACTGTCTTGAAATGTTTCAGTTAAGGTTGTACCGAAGTCAGAAGACGACAGCTAGACGAAACCTCCCACACAGTGTTTGCAATGCGATGGATGGCATTATGTCCGACATTGTCCGTTCAAACAACATCGATGTGTCCATCGCTCCCGGCGGGGCCACAAGAGGGACCATTGCCACTAGCATCTGTTCAGTCGGAACTTCCGCAAACCACACAAGCCCCGCTTCTCAAGAGCGCATGTCGTTTCCCAACAAGGAACGACTACAACGTAACGCGCATGAACGGCAAGTCGGTCAACCTACGGCTCGATACGTCACCTGACATTAACTTAATATCTGGCCGTACGTGACACCTGAATAACAAGCCAACACTGCCCCCGACAACCCACCTTGTACGAAGCACAACTGGCGATGGACCGCCCATGATTTTCGAAGTCCACTGCTACGTGGCTCGCCGTCCTGGCCTAGATCACTTTTGCTTGAGTTAGATTGACAAAAATAGCATCTATTTTAAGGACTATTATTCCAAATCTGTAACCGAACTCAAGCTAAGCAAAAGCCCATGATGTCTTCAAAAGCTCACCGTCAACTCACAAACGCTGTCCAGCAGAACCAATCGGATAGGTTCACAGAAGAACTCGGCTGCTACACCGAAATGAAGGCAGTCTTATCTCTTTGTCTGGGATCGAAGGCGGCATTTATACTCAAGCGTCCAGCACCCTACGTTTCTCTGGCTGACCAACACTTCTAGTTGTGATTAGCAACCGTAATTCAGCCGTAGGATATATATGAATTTGGGCACATTGTAATGTACGACTAACATCAGATGTCATACGGTGGCCTTTTCATTGGGTGCAAAATATATGAGGTATTCTTTACACACACACACACATACCAGTTCTAATTTTCTGTTAATTTTTAATTTCGAACAGAAATCGCGAATTATGACCCGCCTCGTCTATTCCGGTTGAAAATTGAGGTGTGTAAATATGGCTGAAACATTTCCTGCAATATGAAATAGCTATGCGGGTTAAAAATGACCTTTATCCCGTTAATGTGGTTGTTCTCCTTCCTTCCGTTTCTACAAAACAACAAATTGAAAGAACAACGGTTAAAATAGGCATTGTATAATTAAAAACAACAATGAACAGTATTAATCCACGTGAAATTCATTAGTTGTTTTCCGCTCATTTTTTACAGTTTCTAAACCTGCTTGTCCAGAAGTTGACATGCATTTGCTTATACGTTGGTATGCTTGTTGGTATGGGTTGATATGTGTGTTGCTATGTGCGTGTGTAACACTTTACTTACTGTTGTTAGTTGGACACCTGTGGTTTCGAAAACTACAACATTTTTCGCATAACCATTCGTGGTCCACAGGTGAGTTTCTGAGATAACATTTCCGGCATTTCAGTCGAAGTAAAACGAAAGCCCGATCAACCTAGTTAACATTGTTCTGTTTGTTGGCCGACCAAATATCTGCTAGGAGGTCTGCGCAGGTGCATGTGTTTTGAAACGTTCGAACTATCTTAACAGAGATCGTTCCAAAATGTGAACGAAAAACTGGAAAAACACTCCCACAATTAGAAATAAACAACAGGCCATAAAGTACATCTACGTAAGTTATAAAATCTATTCATGTGTCTGTCGTTCTGAAGAGCCTGCATGCTAACGAAGACTACAATTTACACAAAACACATTTGTTAAGGACGTTACAGGACACAGTTTGCGGACCGTGATGCCTCTGACTTCATATATGTCTATAAATTTGTTTGTAGGAATAAACCGTTTCAGCATAAAATCAGTGTTTACAGTGATCGTAAACAATAATTTTCATGCTGATATGTCTGCATCTTTTATCTCACTTGCAACCGGACCCACGATATACAAAGGCTAATGGTCATGTTATTCAGCATGTGGCACATGCAGCCTATGGTTCTGTGAAACAGCCTCTCTACGGTACAGCACTTAGGGACTGAGAACAATAAATAGGATAGGAACTAACAAGTTATTAATGGAATCACTTCCTGCAACGGAAAAAACCACACGATGGAAGATGCGACGTTTTGGGACTGTTGAGTGTCTAGTTAGTCAGTGCGCTGGCAAGTAACAGCCCAATTCATTCGGGGGCAGTTCGTCACGAAAACAATTCATTCTCAGTCAAAATCATCCTAGAACAAACATTTCTCGCAAGACTAAAAATGTCATTTGCAGGCAACCACGGTCGAGAAATAAGTGTATAGTGATTATTACGTTTGCAACTATTGTACTAAAAGGGGGCTTCATCAGGGGTCGCCTCTTTAATATAGAATCTTACTTATATCGGTGCGTTGAGTGGTGGACCTCAAACCTGTCAAAAATTGTTTGGATATGTGGATGATAGGAAATGTTATGGGTATTTACTTGGGGTGATATCTTACTTGGCGACGAAAATCATCAACCGAATTGTGAGTCCCTGGTAACTTGAGTTAAGGTTACTACACGAGGCTCTAAAAGACCTACTGTTTTAAGTGGGACTAACGAAACGATTTCGACAATTAACATACCCTCCCTTTTACGTATGTAGCCCAGCACAGTTTTGGAAAGATTTCACATAGCTACGAAGCCAGTGTTATTCCTCAAGTGAAATGTCACCCGGAAGAATCGTTCCCCGGAATGACTTGTTCTTGGATAAACTTTCCCTGAAATGAATTAATAGGGGTGACATCTCCATTGAAACACTTGTCACAAGAAGCAATGTGCTCAAGACATATTGTTCCGAGATGAATATGTCGAGCTGAAGTTAGCGGCAAGATTGATGGTAGAATCCAGATAATACATCCCTTGTCAATGTTTTCAAATACATTTTGAGCTTGGTTCTAAGCATTGTCCCAATTTTATGGATGTGGCTTTGTTCGTAGCTGCAAGAAAACTTATAAACTCGCCAACATGTAATGACCATAACAATCAATCGTTTGACCTAGGGCGGAAACTGTGAATGTCCTCGGTGTTCGAAATTATCTCGTCATTCTTCCTTTAAGCTAACACTGTCCAGTAATGTTTCCCAAGATAGCCAGAACTTCACGATCTGCAATGAATGCGTGTACTGGTTACAGTTTTATCATCTTCCAAAAAGACTTTGTTGCTTAGAAAGTAAACGGGGGATATAGCGAACTGGTAAATGCTAAACTCAAGTTTATTGGGCTTCGGAACACAACCAGAGTAGGAAATGTTATTTGAGTTAGACTACTGAGAGCGAATCAAAGTTTCCCATAGGTTGAGTGTTCGACCAAAACAGTCCGTGTTCGCGTGAGCTTTTTCAACAAATCCCAATAGCGTAATCGAACCTTACTTGCCTAGGCTGCCGACTGGATATATCGTGATTTTTCGTGATAGGATGACGATACTCGACAGACACCGCGAAACGCCCTTTTCCTGCTTGTATGCACACCACAATCGGCCAACTGGATCAGGATAAATCGATTGACACACTTTTTGTAAGGAGGTGATGCTAAATACGGTGTGGTCAACAACTTTTGTGGCACGACCGACCTAATAAATCACATGAATATTTGAATAAATAGATTAGGAGTGAGACAGCATTGTAAATCTTAGTGTCATTCAAGTGGAGTTGTTTCGCCCGCTTTTAATGAACTTCGCTGAAAGATAGAGGTGTAATGGATTCTGATAATCACATCAGTCACCTGACTCGTTATCAGCTTTTTTACTGTACTGAGTAAATTTCAGTAACTATTAGTGTCCACTAAAGGTTGTAATGCTTTCACATTTCTAATGCTTTCCGTGGATTCTTTCAAAAGATTCCCATAGAATTCATAGGAAGTCAATTTTGCAAATAGCTGTTTTCGGTAATTCTCAACAGGCTATTACAATTACATACGATAAGTGCGATTTACACATGAAAATTATAACGTGTCAAATAGGTCATCAAAAAACCACAGCAATGGTACGTATCACACTCTACTGGGGGATGGTGGGAATGTTGATGAATGTGTTGGAGTGTTACATGGGCCCGTCATGAGACATGCGGGTTTCAAGTGGATGTGGAATGACTGTGCAGGGAAGGTGGATAGTTTGTACGAATTGTTTTTGGATACATCGGCAATAGCGTCAGCCGTTGATAACAACCGCACTCTGACAGCTCTGAAACAGGATTGACGAACCTTGTAGATGACTCGGAACGCTTCATCCGGATTTAATATATGTGTCCATTTTCTTAGAACTAATGTAGTACAACCGGTGAAAGTTTAAAATGTGCTTTAGAAGGATGTTTACCATCAAGACAGGGCCGTGTTTAACCTTTACTGTCCCACATGTCGACGTCATTCCTGTAAACCAGTTGAGCGATGGCCCAACCAGGCATCAAACTAAAAGTACACGATTAAATTGGAAAGTCTGTCACTTGTCTTACATCTCAGATCTCCCAATCTTTTTCCACTTCTTCTCATAATTTCATCAAGTAGACAAACTGGTGAACGACTGTTATCATGGTCTCAATGCCAGGTCGCTAAATAACAATGGGTTACATAGTACACGAGGATTCTCTATATAGTTTGATAAGGTAGACATTGGTTTTAAAGTGGATGGCCCACAGATAATTTATCCCACTTATGATTGGTGAACTGAAGACTAAGACGAATTGATTGCTGGCCCTGGGAGACTAGAGTTTGGGAAAAACTTTCTTGTGCGTACGGCTTTGGATAACCTAGTCAAAACGTTACCCCCTTGGCTATTACCAAACATTGATTGCATAGACGTCGGCCGGTTGTGGGGACATTTGTAGAGTATCTTGAATTCACACGGTACAGTTAACTGTGTGGTTCGTGTCTGCCAGAAGGACGACAATTGAGCTTGTTAATGAGTCTTTTCCTTCAGCTCTTAACCGGACTGTATATCACTCTGTTTTCCTTTTGAACAGTTGCTTTATCGTGCGCCCCACATATTCTGCTGTACACCAAAAGGTAAACGAGCAAACCGGCACTATGTGAGCTTGAACCGGCAATTCGTCCTTCAAACGGAAAAGTGTACAGAAGCAGATGGCTAACCAAAAACGAAGCGCTGTTGGAAATGTCCTACGAATTGCTTTGTATAGACAACCCTGCGACTGAGTCACCTTTATTCAGAAAGTTATTAAAAGTTACCTTCCTTATTGTAGCCACTTGGAATACTGTTACTTTAACTGTCATGTATTTTAAAATGAATTTGTCCAGAGAGCCGTTTTCTCGAGGCTTGTTGGACAAAACTTTTACTTTGCAATACGTGGAATTGCTCGAGTAGATATTTTTTGCCCCATCACTAGGGCTGCGAGCTAGATTTTGTTTTAGTCTGAACCGTCGAACGGTTCGGTAGCAGTCGACTTACCTTGGCCTTCTATTCACAAATCACAAACAACATGTTACTCGAGGACCACTTAGTTATTAACTAGAGCTTACATCACCAAACTACACAGACAGTCTTTGTATATTGTTTAACTCATAGATGCGAAATGTCATGATGAGAGCTTGCAAACACATTATCCTAGTATTATCAAGTAGTCCACGCTTGACCTTCGACAGTTGCTGCCTACAAATTACACAGACCGCTGGGAAATGTACACAATTTTCACCTTCCTTATAAAAATTTTATTCCAAGAAGTTTCATACTTATCTCACTTATGGTTTTGGGCAAAATCAAAGATGCCCACAAACATAGAAACACTGTGTGATGTGGGTGTTTCAAGAAAGGAGAATAGTTGCTTAGCGGCTACGATTCATCGGCGGATCACAGAACGACCATCGTCTCATTCCTACACGTACTCGTTCTTGTAATTCTGATCATGAGTATGCTGTTCTTTCCAGACCTGTCATCCCAGTCATAATGTACATGTTAACGTCTGACACGAAATTCTCACTACAGAACTGCGCCAGTTATGTCGTGTCAGTAACATGTTCACTTGACTGTGCCATTTTTAAGTCATCAGATTGGAAGTGTATGCTGATAACCTTTTGCTGCCATACCGCCACTCTTGGTTGGTTGCTGATACGAGTAAGAATAGGAACGAGCATATAGAGGTTAGCAAATTGATGACGATAGCGACATACCACCAACGGAACCGCAAACACACACCTACATGTCAGACAGCAAAATGCGGTGGCTATTCTCGTTGAAGTGCTGAATGATGACTAACTAGGGTGACGTCATGAATGTCACAGTGACAAAAACCAGTTTGGGCCAGTGTAGTGATGGAGACTGAGCCAGACCTTTAAAACGGAATAGCCAGCTATGCACACTTTTCACTGTGGTCAATATAGTAGACAGAACGACACGACACATCACCTTAATGTATCTTGCTAACCCCCAGTGTTCAGCAAAGAAATATTGTTTATATGCACACTTGAAAATGGAGACAGTGATAGCCAAACCTCAGCCATTTGGAATGACTTTATTGATTCAGACTTACTGGCGAAATAGTCAACACGTTTACCTCATGAAGGCGAGGCAAGAGTACCAATCCCAACCGTGGCAAGAATATGTACTGCTGACGGCTCTAAAAAAAGCGAAACGCGAGTCTATTTCTTCTTTCTGAAAGAGGATGACTGGAAAGTCTATCTGAATGCAAACACTGCGATCATATGTGAGTGATGATCAACTTAAAATGATCAAAAATTCCCGGAACAGAGTCGTCAACTTTATGACTGAGACTGGGCCTCTGAGAAGATCGAAACTTTCCCACACCTATGACACTTTTGGTTTTTAGCTTATAGTGACTTAACCCCAAAAAAATAATTTAGTGGGTGTTTTGGTTTCTGCCGGCATGATAACTTCATTAGTGGTGTAATAATCACTTTGCGCAATTGTTCAAAACAGCTCTGATACTTACCAGCTGAAATTCAGGTATAATCTGATGTACACAACCATATCTGTCAGTTTCTGTTATGTTCTACTTTTTAGGTTTTGAAGTAGTAGGGCATATTGTACCAAAAAGGCGTCCACAAACGCACAATCTTTACTGTCCAACTCGCTAGTTACCATGCCACACGTGCGCTTGCGATTTTGGATCACAATTCCAGTCCACAACACCCCCCGGCTTCCGTTCACACGTCGTGTGCACTTCTGCCCGGTTTAGGTGTGTGATTGGCGCCTTCTATCCGGGGATTTTCCGCCTGCTATCCCTCGTCCGTTGATCCGATTTCGTCTAGCGATGGCTTGTCCGGTCGTTCGTGTTGTCCTCCGTCCATCCACTCTGGGCTTTGACCGTACTCCACAGCCGTGTCCAGATAATCCTGGAGTTAACAGACAGTAACTGTGTCTCCATTTCGAGACGATCGGGCAACCTGATTATTACTCACGAGCGAAAGTGGTTGAGCGTTCACATATAATAATTCGGTCGTGCCTAACGTGAGGTCAATTGCGCAGTGGTTAACACGGTTGCCTCATGAACAGCGTGTCCGTGATTCAAGTCCCGGCAGTGGCGATGATATGCACTACTGACGAGCTCTAATGAGAGCGAAACTCGAGTCTAGTGCTTCTTTTCGAAATGGGCCGACTGGAAAGTCTATGGGAATGCGACAGCTGCGATCAATTGTGAGTGATGTTCAATTTAAAATCCTGAGAGTGTTGGAATAATCGCGCCTTCAGTTTGGTTATCCATCCTATTTTGACTGTCACGTCTCGCCCGTTGGTCCGATCCGGTCGAGCGATGACTCATCCGGTCGCCCACGCCGTCCTCCATCCGCTTGCTTTGGGTATTTGAACGCACCTCCCCCCTGTGTTGAGGTATTCCGCCGAGAGTTGGAATGCTCGCACTTCCCGCCTGATAGTCCACAACAATATGACAGTGTATTTCCGGCTATGTTACACTGGTACTAAAATGTTAAAAACATTTTTCTCAAGCTTATTCTGGTACTGACAGTATCAACCGGGGAAATTATAAAATAAATGTGGACTAGAGCTTACTCACTGTTAACTGGAACATCGTAGACCGCGAATGTATCCGGCTTATCGCATAAAGCCACACATTCACACATACGCAAACTGTGCGAAAGACAGATTAAGTTGAAGGGGCACCCCAAAGGAAACTGTTACGCTCTAATGAGAGCGAAACTCCAATCTAGTGCTTCTTTTCGAAAAGGGCCGACTGGAAAGTCTATGGGAATGCGACAGCTGCGATCAGTTGTGGGTGATGTTCAATTTGAAATAAATCAAATCCCCGACTACTCATCAGTAATCTGATTCTGTTTATTTCCTTTAAAATCTGATTGAAGGTGTATAAGAACTGTAGAATCTGTCAGGACTCACGGCTATACGCAGTCTATCGGGGCGGTTGTAAACCCCTTGATTCAAAGCAGAACAAGACGGAATGTTGAATGTTTACTCAGATAAAACTGGTTCAGTACATAAATAAACAACGGTTAGCAAATTATACAACTTACAACCAAGTGAACTCTGCGTACAGAATTTAACCGTCAGCAATATCAACCGATAACACGGTAGCATAAACAGTTCAATGCGGTGGTACAGAACAAAGAAAGAGCGAGTTCAAGAGGAAGTTCGTAATGTCGGTGCAGAGTTGGTTATGTGTAATAATGTAAGAAACGTTCGGCCAGTAATTAATGCAATCAGTACAGGGGTATGTATGTGTAGGACCTACAGTTTGATAGTTTGACCAATGGAGTATAGGTTCAGTAAGGATTGGCATTGCACACACGACCGGTCATGGACATGTAGTCGGGCGGTAGGTTAGCTGCGCTGGGTGTGGTGGCTCCGTTGTTCGATCCCCTAACTGCTTTCGTGCCGTCCAACCACTAGTTTCAGTTGGAGAGATCCGAACACAACTTCCATTGATTCTGGCCAAAATCGACAGGAACAATGAAATCCACTTTAAGTGGAACTGTTTAACATTGACTCTTCTCCAAGTGCATACAGGTAATTCGTACAAGGTAAGATTTCGACAACTCACAGGTTGATTTGACAATTCGTTATACCAGTTTGGATCATTTCTTACAGCTGAACCCACAACGGTTTTATCATAAAAACATGCAAACAAAAAAGGTATGTTAACTAGCCACCTGAACTCTCTGTATCAGTCTGGTTCAGATAACAGTTGGTCCCAGCAATAAATGACAAATCAGTTGACAGTTACTCCCCTTTTGTTGCGTCTCCACACTGGGTACTAGAAACAACCATCCGTGACCAGATGTCAGAGTGGTAAAGCAAACCCGTCCACTAGATCATGAGGTTAGAGACACTGGGTTTGTAAGTGTATGTCAGTTAGCATTTCCCTATGAAAAAGAAAAGATTACAACTAAAAAGTTCGTTACTATCGATTACATCAGCCTCTGTTGAAACCTGCGAGTTCCATCCGGCCAACAACTTATAAGACTTTCGGTTACAAAAAGATAATATCTATATGTATAAAGCAGCTGTTAGGAAACAGAGGAGAGTTCTTAGTTGATTCAGAAGCTTTAGATTGCTTGAATGATTGTTTGTCAAACCGTCCTCTAAAGTTCTGTCTGCCAGTATTTTAGATCATAATTTTCCTTTGTTGAAAGTAGTCCAGCAGGTAAATGTAACAATTATTTAATGCGGCAGCCCTGTGTCTTATTATCGACCCTGAAAATACGACGTACAGAATAAAAAAGAAAACTGAGTTGAGAGATCTGACACACGAATTGAGTTAGGTCAGCATTGGAATCATCAAACACAACAATCACCGTAACATCGTGTCAAAGCGAAAAACGCGAAGGATGCTACTAAACTGAATTCTGTTCGAAAAATACGCGCACTGAACTGATCTAATTTTAGCGATTGTGTGAATTATAATTATTGGGTACACGTGACAAATTATGGATACGATGAAGAAAGAGACAATAATTGCTCAACCGCTTAATGTTCCATTGAAGCCAAATACGACGAGAAACACACGAAAATAACTGTTTATAAAGAAAGGCGAAACAATCATACCCGAACGCGCTGTATTTGATGCCATGGGTGCTTTGAGTGTAGGTGATGGCACACTAGATGAAGGTGGGTTACTGATGAACGTTTCAACCTCAGCTAACAGAACTCGCCCTGCTGATAGAGGAAACAGGCCACTGTTCAAGATTAGTCGTTCTCTTCCATGTCTGGAAGAACAAATCGTTCAAAGATTTTAAAAAGAAGCTAGTACAAGGGTGTGTAATCAAGGTCAGGAGAATAAACGTATGTATTAGTTGACATAATGCAACAAATGAGCAAGCTGGAAACGAAAATATCTCATAATTTATTAGAACACCTCAGCATATCCGTTAAGTATAGTCAAGGCTCAGAGTCGGCGGATCGGGTGAGCTAGCGCTGAAGGGAATTTGTCAGACGGTCAGAATCGAAGAGAGATATACCCCATCTTCAAATGAAAATCTCAACAGTTTTGATATGCACCCTTAAAAAGAGAGGGTGCATCCACAACAAAACAGAAGTTCGCTTGACAAAACTCCAGTTGTTCGGTCCGAGGTAAAGAAAGCGGAAAACATCGGCCCCTAGAATAACTCGACTCTCCCTGTCAATAACTACCACTCACTACAAGTTTGCATCTTACTCTAAACTACCAATTATCACCAACCGTGAAGAGTCTGTTAAGGCGCGCTTTATTCTTCTGAGGCCACTCTCAAATCCTAATACCATGGTCACTTATGCCGCTTTCATTTTTGCCTAGCTGTAAACCACACGTTCATACTAAGATGCACAAGATACAGCCGACTTTATTCTCACTGACAACGTTGAATGTGTTCGTGCTCGGCAATCTATCCTAGATGATTACCAGAACGTACTTCGTATCGTTCTCATGGTGGCATCCAACGCAACCACTGATTTCTACATCGGGAATGTGTCCGCTGACAGATAAAATAGTTCACGGTGCCTCATGAAGATAAAACTGTACGTTGCCTGCATCAGTAGTAATCATCAATATGAATGGACCAATCGTGGAAAGACAACTAGCGAACGTTGACCCCAAGCAAGTGATATGGTTCATCAGACCTCTGCACGAGGAAGAGACACCACTATTGCCTGGTCAGCTGAACCTCCCTGAAATTAAGGAAAATCGGATTTGTACTGATAAACGTCAGTATATACGAACCACAAAATGAAAGTGGTGAACCGCTGGTTGCAAGCGATCAGCGGTTGATGAAGCCTGATTTTTCATTCTCTTACGTATTTATCTACTTGAGTTGATTTGCGTAGACGGTGTGCATAGTGTTCAGCCATGTGTATAATTGGGCAGATTTTTGTTTCGTCTAGGTATTCACAATCTCAACTAAAAGCAAACTGGGTGATAAAGTATCATAAGGATTTATTTTTTCACTTTTAGGCCTTAGATAGAGAATCGATATCATTTTCAAATGAACATCACTCACATTCGATTACTGTCTTCGCATTCAACTACGCCTTTTGGCTGACCCACTTCGAAAGCGAACAATAGACGCGAGTTTCTCTTATTAGAGACCATTAGCAGTAGTGCACATTCTCGTTCGTATCGGAATATGCACTCTGACTCTTATACTTATGGAACTAACGTGTCAACCACAAAGCCAGTAACTTCACAGCAGTCGTGACAGATTGATAACATCCAGGCGTTCAACCAAAACCTTGTGCAAGTAGCGTTCATCTCGCCCGATCAATTTGATAGCAGAATGCACAGAATCACTCTGTTCACTCCAATCGATAAACCCACGGTTATGACTTTTCAGTTAGGTAGAAGATAGAGCTTTCATTAATGAAACCGACGGTCCCACAAGTGGGTACCCAACAACAAAATTTGCAGACCTATGCTAGATCAGCAAAAACTCTGGCACCCGGAAAATTTGTTCGCTTAAAAAGTCAGTCGCACAACAAGGAGCAAATAAGCTTTTCAACCCCATTCTCCATAAAGCGTGCTCTCGGACCCGGTACATACGAGTTGGATAATAACAAGAAAATAACTCAACGTCAATTATTTGCTGGACCACTGACTAAAGGAGTCACCTTACCTTAACGTACGGAACAACTCGTTGGAAACCCACCAAGTCCTCGCCGTTCATCACGGGCTCTGAAGTCGGTCGACCGTTTTATCCACGCCTAATTCGAAGCTGAATGAAAGAGAGTGATGTTTACTGTCCACTATGCGAAAAGGGAGCACTACAATATGTGAGCACCAGAATGCGGATGGTCCAATTATATGACCTGCTTGAAGCTCCGAGGTATCGAATAGTTGACAAACGACCATCCGTGATGTATTCATCGTAAACACCGTCTTCCGAGTCCTGAAAGTCGAATGTCAACATTGCGATTAGTTATAAACCAAATCCGGCTGAGGCTAGACAAGAACCCCGCTTCACGTCGACGACAACTTGAAAATAGTCAGTGGTCAATCCATATAGCTACAGTTTTATTTCTATTCTAACATACATTTCAACTAACTTAACAAGCCCAATGTGTACTGTCCACAGTGCCACGTGATTCTCGGAATCAAACGTCATGGTGAAATCCACAAAGGTTGCTCGCGGTAGCTTGTTGCATTTATAACACCTCTTCCGGATCAGTTAGGTATTGAAGGCCATATAAATTGTAATGCAACTAGTCAGGGTTCCACAGTGCTCCTCGGGATCACTGGTCCTCAGAAATTTAGCAGTAAGTCGATACAGCAGAATTTCTGCAAGGACCTTTCTAGCGTAGCCTAACAGAAGAAGTATTGATAATTACCACTGCTTGCTTGCTCCCATGACGTTTAAACAAGGTATGATGGGGATTGCTGAATCGCTCCAGGCGATTTAGAGTAATTCACTCAGTAACACGTATTCGACGGTTCCAATAACGCTCATTCAGACGGTTGGGTTAACGGGACTATCTTCCAAGTCCCAAAACCGTCAGAAAAGACAATCGAAAGGGTTGGAATTCATATGGTACTGTTTAGTAAAATTGCAACAAAGGTACTATACCATCTTGCATGTGAATTAACCGAATACACAAATTATCCCCTAAAGGAGTTCAAAATGGGTAACTAAACACGCGCCCACAAATAGCCACCAGTCCACGGGAAATGACCTCATTAAAACAATCCGGTACGGATGAAAATGAAAACGTGTCAAATAATATCAAGAGGAGAGTTTTAACAGATGAACAATGACAGTTATGAAAAAAAGGAAAAAAAGTGAAGACTGGATGTGAAGTTATAACAAAAGATTTATCATGATTGTTTACTGCATACGGAAAAAACAAATAAAGACAAATTAATGATCGACTTTCTACAAACAAACCAAACATACCTCAACGGACTCATCGCTCTTCATCAATTCAAACAAAAGAAGACAAATGTACCAGACGAACTTCAAAAATCCAATAGGGACGTTTTAGAACTATTGTGGGAATGCGATCTATTTTTAGATAGACAGAATCAACAGGAGCGAAGCGCCCTCCATAACTGGGCTGCCATACAGCAGAAATTCTCTAGGCAATCCATCTCCATTTACAGTCATTCCATTTAACAGTTTTCTACGTGCCCACTGCAACTTTGCGAACTTTGAGCACAGGGGTTGGGATTCCTTGACATATTGCTGCGGCAGAATATTGGCGGTCATCCAGTTAATGGCAGGTTGTCGGTTGAGCAAGTTAGCAAAGTGCTCATACCAAAGTTTTATTCTATCTTCTGGTTATGTACGTGAAACATCCGAGTCCCTGTCATTCACTGTTTTTGAAGGCTAACCGGATAAGTCAAAGACCGACCTAAGTGTCTCATAGACAATGGACACAAATCAGTATGAGCTCGACCTGCTTTTTACATGAATCCTCTTTGAGTCCGCAAAGCCGTTCAGTGAGTTGTCGGCAAGTGCCTCTGGACGCGTCCCCTCTGCCCTCATTGCTTGGGTGCATTGTGGAAACAACAAACGCCTAATCTCGTTTACCTATCAAGCTGGAGAAAATTGTATGGTTGACGTCAAAATGGTCCGGACTGCTTAACGCTGGATTTCAGTTGTATCAGTGGTTGCTACATTCTTCTATTCCTTGAGAGGCTGCCACACAACGTCAGGGGTAGTGGTTGTGGAAGTGTCTACAAAACGGAGAGCGAAAACCTGCCGTAAACCCATTTTTGTCTTTGAGTTCACAAATTGTTTAAAATCCGGCCTTCGACGCTTTCTGGACGGTTTACAAATATCTTGCATACAACTGTTAACACCACCTAGTTGGACCATAAACACTAAGAAAAGTCGCCGGTTTACATCGACCGCGGCGCGGGTGCATAGAAACAATTCGAGGAGGGAGATCGTGTGGTTCGCACAACATCGAGGAAGTGATGCAGTCAGCTGCTGCGAAATGGACACCGGGCTCTCGAGCACTATCTACTGGCTCACCTGTCCAGTAGAATGTGTGCCAGGCACCTGCTTATCGTAACGCACATCAGGGTGAAAGGTTCATCTTATTCAAGGCTGTGACATCAATATCGCAGCTTCCCAGTTTTAATGTAATCAATGAGACAAGACTTCTCAGCCTCCCGGGTGGTGCATATTCAAACAGGGAGCGCCCTGCTTCTTGCCATATATCTCAAACTATCTCCAAAAACTTCCCCAAGGAGTCTGTAGCCCAAAAGCCTGACCCGCGGGGCAACAGTGTATAGTGACCCTAACCGGGGCTAATGCTTTAGACGTCTGACTCACGTGACAGTAAGTGACTAGCCCTGCCAGTTGCAATTAACGTTAATGTCTCAGCCTGATAACTGCTGTGTGTAGTAGGTATATTGTAATCTACTTTGAAATTCTTATTTACAGGTACTCTTTCTAATCCCACTTCTTTCTGCACGTGAGAGACAAAAGTGCTACAACTATATATATGGTTCTTCTGTATACCCGTGGAATTCTGCTTCACTATATGAGGGCCTTGATACCATTTTGTAGTAGAACGACATATAAACATATGAGCGTACCAGTTTAGCATCTGTCTATTTCCTTGTGTATTATCTGACATAAGTGGACCTGAAAGGATCAGAGTCCTAGTCGGCACAATACTTCAGATCAAAACAGTGCATGAACCTGAGCACCACCTCAAGATTGCAGAAAAAGTCAGGATAGGCGCACACACACAACGAGCCAGTCACCGGAAGGTCTATAGATCCTACCTGCCCTATTTTTATCTAAAACAAGGAGTCTGAACCATCACCAGAAATATCTGTGTTCTTAGAACGGTTGCTGAACGCACACAATTTTTGCAGGAATCATCACATTCTTGATTCAGTCCACTACGGTCAGTACACAAGTATAATGACATGCTGTCCTAGGTCGTGATGAGCAAACTGAAGTCCCTTTGCCACCAATGAACCAAATAGAGTATGTCAACTCAACTGATGAGCCTTCTCATCTTGGACATATAACTTTTTAGGACAAAACAGTCTTGTGAAAACGCTGGTACCACCGACCACCAGCCAAGTGCGTAGTAAGTTTTACGACCTACCTGGATCTAATCTGAACCATGAATGTCAGAGAATCAAATCCACTTCCTTTGAACAGGCAGTAGATTGTGGTTCACTTCATTGTTCACTAGACCATGGGATCGTCATCACCGAGGTTGCAGGAAAGTGTGCAAATTAACTTCCTTGGCTGGTGTGCGCCCGTTTCCTCACAAACTGAAATCCACTGGCTGGTTTGTGAATAATCTGCAAACGAGAGTGAATTTCAACCAACAGGAGAACGTTGAGCGACAGCCTACCTCGGTAATCGCGACCATATGGTCTAGTGGACAAATGTTTGGACTACAATCTGCTGCTTGTTCATCGGTTGTGGTTTCGACTCTTTGACGTTCGTCGTCCAAATGAAATCGGACTAGGTCAAACCAGTTGCTCCTCACTTTGTTGGTGGTCATTGGGAGCAGCCGATCGCAAAACCCCCTCCCCAACGCACTATGAATGCCTGCTGGTTTTCAGACCTACAACACACAGGCCAATTAAGTTCAGTTCATCAGAAAAGAGCAAAACTGCTAAGGAAACTTACAAAGCTCATTCGTACGGCACTGCGTAGCCTAAGTATAGCAAAATCTTTGAATTGGCTGTTCTTAGTCTCGATGACGCAGGAATTAGCCTTTATCACGCCACCAATTTATGGTCAGAATAGTAATAAAGTATATATTGATGTGAAGTAGACTAGAAGGTCACATAAGTGGTGCTTGGGTGGATGAGTTTAAGTGTGAGATGTTGGTGCCCTCTGCGTGACTTCTTGGCTCGACTGGTAGAACACTTGCCGAGTCACGACACGCTATCCGTGTTACTGTTTCGAATTCAGCCAAGGTCCGAATTTGTCAAAATGGGGTCTCAGCTGAACTGATGAAAGTTAGACGTTGCATAGCTGAGTTGTAACACAACCATCTAAAGCCCGGTCAGAGTCTACTTAAGATGCGGCAAAATTAGAGAACAGCATACGAGGGAGATTTGTTAGTTTTCGTTAACTCTTCTGTTAAGTGTCTAATATGAATTATTCATGAATGCGACCTCTTAGTACTCATCAATTCAACGAAAATATACTGCGAAAATGAATTATCATAAGGAAATATGGTATTTTTACATTGTCCCTTCGAATTCTCCACTGCACACCGGTCCCCAGTCCTATGCTGTCGTTCAATTGCTGAAGTGCTTGTCAAAAACTAGCTGTTATCCATCGTGGACTAAAGTGACTAAAACGCTGAAATGATAGAATTAAGCGATTTGACTTGAAATGCTCACACATCCCCATACCAGTGAGGATTGTTGTGTTTACAGCTGTGTACTGGGGCTGTTTGCATGCCCAACTCGGTTGGAATATCTGTTTTAGGTCATCCTTTCAATCTGAGTTCCCGTGAAGCGGTTTGTACTGGGAATTTTGCTGT
The DNA here is from genome assembly GCA_013368495.1 of Paragonimus heterotremus. Classification (NCBI taxonomy): domain Eukaryota; kingdom Metazoa; phylum Platyhelminthes; class Trematoda; order Plagiorchiida; family Troglotrematidae; genus Paragonimus; species Paragonimus heterotremus. The sequence goes on from LUCH01002061.1 coordinate 27,166, forward strand.
TGAGTACCCACTTGTGAGACAAAGTGTATGGATTGATGATTGGATGTGTACCTCTCAGTATAGGTTGCCTTTCTGTGGCATATCATAGGGAATGACGTTTGACTGCTAGTCTGAGGGTGAGGGCTCTATCAAATGATAAATATGAGTTTTGGTTGTTCTGATCACGTTGTGAACATCCGGAGACTTTTACTGGCATCTATCCACACATATACGTATACAACTGGTTAGAATTCTTGTCGAAGTAGTAGTCGATCAGCAGCTATTCTTTCCATAGTACAAACACCAAAATACGATAATATGCATGACATTACACATCCAAGATCAAATAGTGTTCTTACAGCTGTTATTTTTAAGTTGGTTCTCAGGACGTGCATCCACTGCTATAGAAATAAGTGGACATCAAACAGAGTAACGATCCTCACGTCGGCGCATCGTGTCCCAAGTACCGTTTAGTTCGAATTCCCGATCATCTGAGTTCACTTACACTCGCGTAACTGGGCAAACGGATCACTGTGATAATGAACTTCACATGTAGTCAACATGTATAAACAAGTTTATGAAAACTGTGTACAGTCCTAAACTGGGCAAACTTCATTTTCACTTCAAGCTATAAGCCACCCTGAATTCGAATGAGAGCTTTCGATGTCCAACATGATGCAACAATCTCAAGTCGGACGTCTCATAAAGTTAACTGTTACACACGCATACAAACGGTCAAGTGAAGAAGTTGTGGACAGATGTGTTCAGTTGAACAGTCTAGGTGGATAGAGTTAGCCTGCCCACGAACCGCTCAACCTTGAGTTCAATAATTGTGTGCACTGACTGCGCATTGTCAGATCTCCCAGTTCCGTTATTGAGGTTACTATGATAGATGTCGCGAGATGTTAACATTTCGATTTACTCTCATCAGTCTCCAACGTAAAACTAGCAAATTTTATACAAACTATTAGCGTGTGAAAGGTCAGAACTGTGTGGCTGGTTCGTTCAATTGTTGTTGCTGTACGCTGTTTGTATGAAATCTGCTAGTTTTACGTTGGCGGCTGATGAGGGTAAGTCGAAGTGTTAACATCTCGCGACATATGTCTTCTCTCTGGTTTGATTAAATGGATTAAGGGAACGCAATGTTTTAAAGTTACTATGATAGTCTGCATGCACAAGACTCGCACAGAGAGTGTTCCGAAAGTTGCATGTTCTAAACCAGGTCTCATATCGGGTGTAAAATTTGGACAACGGCAGGAGATAATACATTTGACAGTGAAGTACGTGATGAACTCAGGCTTTTTCAAATAGGTTCATGAATACTGAAACCAATTTAATTTCTTAGTGATTTAGAAACAGTGACGAAAGGACATAAACCAAGTTTATTATGCAGTCTATGACTGATTTTATTGCTGTCCAGAATCCCTATCAGAAGTAACCAGGATCTTTTGTTTAGACAGTCTGAAGTTACCTTTACCAAAAGCAAGACAGTTCTGTAACATTTTGCGTCAGCTAGTTTATTTGTCTGTAGATCGCCGTCAGATCTTGTCCTGTTACCGAAAACCTAAGTAAAAACTAATCTATTGGATGTTCCTATTTGATAGAATAAGATTTTGTTTGTAAAAATAGTATTAAATCACCGTTACTTGTGGATATTTATAAATATCTGGGGAATCATTTGTGATTCGGTTTGTTTTTGATCAGTCAGAATTGACTGGAGTTAGGTATTCAAAACGGGAACGTGAACATCAAACAACTGAAGTCCTCCTCTTCTGTGACGTGATTTCCATGTTAACGTTCACAATGCTAGTTGAAAACATACATTCCAACATGACATTTTTACGTTTGGTTGCTCAGCCGAAGTGTTTATTTATTGATTTAATTTTCAACAATGGATTATTTTCAATCTATTCATCAGTGCGTGGATATTATTTTTTTAGTGTGCTGGAGTTCCGATTATCCACTTCACAAAAACAATAGGGAACAACGTTTCACGTTTCGATTCACCTGACCAGCTGTATATTGAAGAGCGGCCTATTTTTATTCATACTCATCGACATCTGATGGGTAGTCGGGGTTATGATTAATTTCAGGTGATGTCCTACTCATCGATGAGATGACTGAACGGAAAAGATAAGGGTGATAAGCCGAAAGTTGAAATGTATCTGAAGCGCATGCTAGAACCGGGTAACCGTAGTGTATAGTGTTTAACTGGTGAGTTGTGCTCATCAGCATCTGTTGTCCATAGCATTCATTGCTATCGTATGTGCATGAAAGAAGTAACTGTACATACTTCAAAAACATAATTACATGGTAATCTGTGTAACCGTCACAGTCATCGTCCACAGAATGGAGACAGTCGGTAGAGATCGATATCCTGATAATTTATATTCTGATTTGCACAGTTATTTATAAAATAATGATGGGCTTAGATCGAGGTGTTGATTGAACCAATTACAGATCAGCTTGGTCACTCTTCGAACGACGGTGATTGTTTAATCTCTGGGTCAGGTTACGTTTCTACAATGACTGAAATGTAAAAGACGACTATCGATCCGACCGACCTATGGTTAATATGGACGCATTGACTTTTATGAATTAACACTGATTCAACTAGGCTGCATCCAATGGTTTCTGGAATGCAATTTTATCATTTGGTAGAAGAGTTGACCTGCCGGTGAACATAATGAGAAAGTACAGGAAATGCATAATCAATATCGCGAAAACACCAAATAAACGATGCTGCAAAAGTGCATGGGGGAGATTCATTTTACACGCTTGGAGTTTGTAGTGAGTAGCCCGGTCTGATATAGCACAAAAACAAGAAAGATCCGAAAGAGAGAGGAAAAGGTAAAGAATATGAATAGGACAAAATGCAAGAGCTAACAACCGAAACGACAGAAAAAACATCAACGAAGCAAGAAGATAGGAAAAAGAAACAAAACGACGAGAAGGGAAGAAAAAACCAAACAAAAGGACAAGCAGCCAAAAAGACGGCGAAATGTTGGAAAAAGAAAGATAGACCTCAAGTTAGGCACAACCGAACCATCATATGTGAACGCTTAGTCACTTTTGCTTATGAGTAATGATAAGTTTGACAGATCGTCCCGATAGCAGACACAGTTACTGTCTATTAACCCCAATCAGTAATTCCTCAATTGAGACTTTTATGACAAGTCCAAATCTCCAATCTCATCAAAACTGTTAGGCAATGTTTCAGGTTACTGATGAGTAGTCGGAAATTTGGTTAATTTTACACTGGTGTCCAGGTTATCTATCATTCGTCCTGCTTTTTTTGTTGGAAAATGGTGAGCCGCTCCAACATTTGTTGCCTTTCTTTTGCTGTCCAGATGCTTGTTGAATTAAACTGTCTGGAACACATGCATGAACTCCATATCCTATCATAATAGGTGATATTTTCGGCTTCAATTATGAAGCCCTCTGTTTAACTTTTCTCGCCTTGTACTAGCCGGCTGCGAAATTGTCGAGAAGATCGTTAGATGCTGAGTGCGACTAACTTGCTTCCTGAACATGCGGCTCAATTTCAGAAGTCTGAACAGAATAACTGCATTCTTGATGACAGGTCCTCAGTCTCGACCAAAGAAGAAGTACTTACCCCCCGCAAATTCGTTTGCTTTTCCCAATATACGATTATATTTCTGCTAGCCCGTTTACGTGAATATTCTCCACGTAATGGTGAGTACTACGATGCAAACAGATTTAAATTATTTTGTGTGTATTTATTGACTGTGGGAACGATAAAAGCGTTCACAATAACTCGCTTTTCTGATATGCATATTTACGTACATTATAAAACTGTTGATATCACAATAATCTGTAAAATTCACCAGACATTCCAAAAATAGAACCAAAAACAGAAACCACTTAATCAGTGCTACCCAAGCCGTATATTTATTTAAACCACAAACTGTTCGTGCATAAAAGACTACAAAAGTTTGGCATAAAAGTTCAAGTTATTAACAGAATGATCTTGGAAAATTAAGAACACAAAACATTAGGTCAAATTTGAATAGAATTGTCCGAAAACACGGCGTAAAGTTTGAAACTAGGTAGCACGAATACAAAACAACAAATCACATTCGAGATGGCTCAACAGGTAGATCGATCTGAGCTGTGGATAATGCTCAGGTTTAATTCTGTCGCAAACGAGGATTGACAGTCGATTGGTTCAAATACATACAGTGCTCTTAAATGGTCGATTGCGTTTTTAAAATTTGGCCTAGATATAGGTTATGAATATCTCAGGCATGGGTGGTCGCCAAATAATACACCGGAATTCGGGCGGACTCGATTGACACTTTGTCCAAGCAGTGTGGTAAAATGATTGATTGGCCATCAGGCGGACTTGGGATGTGCAAAAAACGTGTGTTAATTTCTCATAAATAGCCCAGAATTGTTTTGAAAACGCGGTCTATTGTCGAAACGCAGGTAGGAACCATTCGCCAACGGCTGATCAACGTACTTACAGTGTAACTGGTATTTTCTGTCTATCTGGTCCCAAAAATTCAGTGGACTGACAAAATGTTGTCGACATAATGTAATCCATTGAAAATGGACTTCCTAATATGAAAATGCAAAAAAGCCTTTTCTGTTATTGTTTTACGAAACGAGGCCGTTGAAATTAGTACGAAAATGTTTGCACTGATAATCTCCTTATAGTAAAAAGTACATTGGACTAACTTGTACGAAAAATGTGGTGAATAGTTACTAACGTGTATCGCAGTCGTGACCGCATGATGACTTAGGTTATTGAAAAATATAATAGCAGGCAAGTGAAGAACTACATTTTGCAAATGTACTTTGGTATTGGGTTTTCGAAAGACAAGTTCGCTTGAGAGTAAAAATTAACAAGCCGAGGGAGTTATACAAAACAGGGGGAAAAGAGGTGCTTCGGATGTAAAAAAGGTCACCTGACGAAGTCAACATCTCTTCTCGGGGTCAGCCATTGTGCACAGGTTTGGTTTCCATAGACCACTGTGCTGACATGTAAAGTACCACGAGGCCAAAACTGTTTGACTAATGGATTTCCACATATGTTCTAAACCGCCACTTTTTCCTAGTTTGACCTCCGATCAAAAAAGTTGCGAACGATGAAGCGTAGTGGTGCCTGAATTCTATCACTGTTGTGTCACAGAATTTAGTCAGTGAACACAAATTATCATACAGCGAGTTTTCATCAACCATAAAAATGTAATGTCATAAGCTATAGTTAACACACTTTCAAAATGATCACTATTAGCAACGGAGAACTCTAAGAAAAATTACTTATCTTTTACTTCACAGTCTCTAATAGTTAACCAGTTACTACTCGATTGATGTTAAGATCAAATCAGAGCAAGCTTAATGCATACAAGGAGGTGAGGATTCAACACAACTGCAGTGACCAAACAGTCTACATCAACATTCAGTTAGTTACTGATGAGTTGCAGAGGACTTTCGTTTTCATATAGATTGAACATCACTCACAATTGATCGCAGCTCTCTCAATCCCATAGAGTTTCTAGTCGGCCCCTTTCGAAAACAAGCACTAGGCTCGAGTTTCGCTCCCATTAGAGCTCGTCAATAGTGCATATCCTTGCCACGGGCGGCACTAGAACTCCCGCCATGTTTTCATGAGGCAACCGTGTTAACTACTGTGCCACTGACCTCACATTAGGCAGGACCGAATTATCATGTTTGAGCACTCACCCACTTTCGCTTGTGAGCAAAGATCAGCTGCGATCAATTGTGAGTGATGTTTAATCTATATTCAGTTAGTTGTTGGTGCAAAAATGGTGAATAAATGGACTAATATTGGCTTCTATCAAAGGTTTATTCCGTCAGATGGAATTGCTTGAGAACATTCACGGATTAGAAACTACTACTAAGAACCGCGATTGTTTTCAAGCTGACCATCTATCACACTAAGAATGCACGCTAAACAGTCACAGGTCTGTCGAGGCTTGGGTACACCCACTGTGTCACATAAAGTCTGAGAATCCTTCTCCGTTACTAGCAAGACGAGTGTAATAGAATGCAAATAGGGTCTAAGTGTTTGTAGGCTGGTACAAACAAAAGGACTAATTTCTTCAATGGTATTTTAAAACAACAACGACTGTCTGTCACATAGGCAATTGACGTTCATACAACCAGGAGTAGTTTTCACAGGATTAAAATACAAAATTCCGCCGAACAGAACTAGCGGGTTAGCTAATAAAGTAAAATTTGCAAGCCTATAGGCCCAGCTAGAAGGGCTTCCTTTCACTTCACCAGAAAATACGGGCAAGGTTTGTGTTGAAGAGGTTAATCTTACACATCTGATTCCATTGTCACCCACTTACGAATACTGTTATCTTTACGCAGAACACTGTCAGACCATCAAGTTGCTGAATTAGATGCAGAGTATGGATTCTATCAAAACAGGCTATGGCAGTGGTATTGCACACCTGAATAGAGCTCATTGATTGGCTATATTATTGAATGTACTGGCTGATGAACAAAAGGTCAAAGTTCATCGTGCACCAAGCAGCGACCAAGTGAACATTAGGAAGCTACAATTTTTAAATTGTCTGATTATACACACGAATCGGAGTATAGATAACGGAAGTCCATTAAGACATACCACGAATGGGCTAAACATCCAAACTATACAAAATTGGTGTTCTGTTTAGGCCTGGCCAAGACACAGACAATTTAACACACCACAAACGCGCTTCGTGGTTGTTTCAACTTCTTGGTCTCACTTACGGATTCCTCGGCTTTTGATATGTCTCAGGGTTCTTTGGGTTTCATTATACCATGATGCATACTTCGGTTAGCTTATCGTAGAATCCGTGCACAGTTGGTGTTGAGAGATTATTTATTAACGTTTCTTGCTATATAACATCTGATCCATTCAGTAACGTATACTGTATTATTGCAAGGTTTTGCACACACTTGTTATTTGCCATAAATTTATAATTTCTTTGCCTATTGAAAATGCTTCAATTGTTTTCCATGGATATGTTCTTAAACAGATTGATTAGGTGACAATAACCAGACCGTTGATCTACATATTAGGTGATAAGTCTGTTACAGTGATTAAGAGCGAACATTTCAGTTGTTTCAGACATGTTGAGACGGGTCCGATGAGATAATACTCAGTCAGTTTCCGCCATCGAAAACTGATAGACAATGAAAACCAAGATTCAGCATGTTCATTTCCGTGTATTTCTATCGACCGTGGAAACTAGGGTGTACAGAAAAAAACATATCAAGCTGGCGAGGCACTGGGGGATTCGTGAATTTAGCCTCGGGACGGATATGGCAAATTAACAGAATGACTAAAACCAAAGTAGGTAGAAACCAAAACCATCAAAAATGAACTAATGAGTGTGACTATCAAAAGTGTCCTAGTCACTATAACCGTCCAATACTTTATAAACATTACGCCGATGACGTTATCATTTACTGACTGACGGTTTTCCCTCTTTTCATACCATCTTATTACAGTTCATTGAGGTCGTTGACTTACTTGTATACTTTAATTTATAGACTCCTTTTATTTATCGAAAGACCACAGGGAACGGACAGTTATACACCTTCCTTATTTGCGGACGTGTTTGAGTGCAACCGCCTTTCCGTAGATCAAGAAAATTATACAAGTCCAAATGAATAAAGTTTGCACACAACCTTCCGAGGAATGTCTTGCTTGCAAGTGGATTTCCAGCCAAAGTTTGTGAACTTCATTGAGAAGAATAGTTCGCCGTATTTCAGCCACAACACCAAGACCGACAAATGAGTTGTTCATCAGCCAAATTTACATCGAAAACCATAACACTTGCGATGTTAGTCGAAAGTTTAAGTCTGTTACTGATCGCGGTTATCCCGCTGCGGAAGTGCGTTTGTCACGTTTCACTTTGACAGTTACTCTGTATTGCCTCGATCGTTCTTCCTCGGAAAATCATGCTTCTTATATAATATATTAATCAGTCTGCAGTTGCAGTAACACATGCGTTGATAGAACGAGCTAAAAGTTGCGACAGAGACAGACTGAGTTTATCCTCGAGTGGCTGGTGCAGGTCACGATGCAACACAGGTCAGCACCTCGAAATCAGAATGGGAACCCGGAGTTTTTGATCTTGAAAAACTTAACGGCAACAGGTTATGTATTTGACATCGCCACACACCCTGTTAAACACCCATATGGTGTTTGTTCGTTAATTGTTCTGTCGTCATGTTTCAAACCCGTAGAACTAAACGATATAAGTAATACACCACTGGACAAAGGTAAAATGCCTGCACCACACAAACCAGTTGAAAGTAACTCGTAAACTGAATGTCAGTCCAGCGAAAATCCAGTGAGAAGTTTTGCTACAGTGAATTACAATCAGTCCTTAATCGTATACACTGAGAAATGACTAGACAGTTACAGACGTCCTACGTGCATAAAACAACGGACGTTTCAATGGTGTAGGTTAGTTAGAAACAAATCAAGACGACTCATGAAAAGTGAGAAATACATAATCAGAGAGGATATGTTTAAAAAATTTGCCGCAAACAGTAAACGACTTGGAATTAAAAATCGTGCTTATATACGGAGAGAAACACTGCTGGAGTTTGAAATTTTCGTTAGTAGTGGATATCTTTGTCGTGGATGGAATTTGTAAGCCGGTCACCCCTTCATGGGCCACCCGTGATCACCACCACACTACTGACATCACATTAAGTACGGCTGAACTGTCACATGCAGAGGCTCAGCGTTCGGTAAGCAGCGTCTCAAAGGTTCCCATCCATTGTACGGAGAGCTAGTTGAAGTAATACATTATCTGAATGATGGTGAGTGAATCAAAGCATGAACAGCTGTGCGCAAGTGAAAACCTATCACTATTTTCAACGTCAGAAGCCAGGAGATACAGCATTACACTCTCACATACTTTCAGAGCCACTCATGCACCAGCGGTCAACAGGAATTTCGAAGTGGTTTTTATGAGCAACGGAATAACACCGGTATTTCTCCGGTAATCAGAAAATTGAGCAACGGCGGCATAGAGGCTGAACAACTCCAGAGTTTTGGTTAGATGGGCAACGAACCAAATATTTCTCTAATTTGAAAAGATGCATGACTTTCATTCCTTTTGGAATCTGTGCGAAAGGAAACCCTGTGCCAGCCAGAATATCCTCCAGCGGCAAATTGAGTGTGTAGTAAACACACGTCGTTATTTGTGCCTTTTAAGTGGGCCTCAGCTGAAAGAAATGTATTGCTGATTGCCGAAAGGATTGAAGAGGTTAATTGTGGCTAGTTATATGGTGACTGTCTGATTTTGTGGCGAGCACCAGTGAACTATGGAAAGCAAAACAACTGCTTACTCGGACGACACAGCACAACCAACTGTGGCCTAACTTGGTTCTCATATTCCTAGAAAGTAGCAATGTACCAGTTCAAAATATAACAACCTAAATCGAAATGTCGTCTTCACGACACAAGAAAAGAAACGGATACTTGGGTAGTCGACCTCTGGAAATTTGTTGTTAACTAGCATCGGCTGCCAAACCGACCTTCGGGAAGTAACCGGCGCTACTTCACCACAGCATAAGCCAGAAGATAAGCGAACAACCAGGAAATGAATTAGACTGCTAACCATACTTTACGTGGTTAAAGTGCAGGTTACATCTGTCAGTATTCGTAACCAACTTTCTAATGAGTGTACCATGGATTTTTGAACCAACTAAGACTTACGATATAAAGTTGCATGATTCACAATGCAATATGGTAATAGTTGTTTTTAATCAAGGTAAAATAACATATAAAAGGTCAAGTGGAGTTGGTTCATTCTCCACAATCACTACTGTGCATCTCAGGTTCACCGGCGTAAACTGTAGTAATTCAAGCTCACAGAAGAGCTGTCTGCCATAGTTTGGAGTTCACCAAACAGAACGGAACGACTACAACCAATCATGAGTGACTTGAATGCTTTGGTGCTATTCGTCCATCAGCTGACCCTCGGGAGGGCTCTCCGTGATTCAAACATCTGAGAAACTTGATGTGATTGATGTGGTACTGTTTCATGTCTTCTAACCAATCGCTTACGTAGTACTGTCTATAAAAGTATTTGTGGTTCAAAATAAAACTCCATTAGTATCTACATCTCCCGGCCCTCTATTTCCGCTGCATCGAAGATAGCGCTGGAAATGAACCAGTTCATTATTTGTTTTTAGTCTCACGAGTTGGATTACTACATACACCACAGTTCTGGGCAATATGATAGCAAAACAGAAAGTTGATATGTACTGGAGGACAGTACGTACACCATGGAAGACGTCGCAGTGATAATGGGTATATTGAGATAATCAATAAGAACTATGCGCGCGCTGAAACTAACTGTTGCCCCCAAACTCAGAAAAATAAAGACTGGGATTATCAGATGAACACATGTTCGTATCAGCTGTGCGGGACATATCTACAAAGAATCAGATGGTGCACTACTGACAACAGATGTGAAGACACGTCAGCCGTGCAAAACGTTATTTATTTTTGCGCATTTTTATTTATCTTGTAGCGGATGTCTGGCAATAGGTAGCTTCACAATCCGAGCGTCTTTTGTGATTACAACGCAGAGAGACACAACTGATTAATCACCCTGTAAGGAGAGATTTAAACGATGTACATGGATTGAATTGCATCTCAGATGCACATGACTATTTCTAGTACTTTTTATTAGGAGACCATTGTATGTTTCATCACTAATTAAGTCCACACTGTTACGACGTGCTTGTTACTAGTGTTGTTTAACAAGCGGTTTCGTTGTGAGCAGTATACTACTTAGCATTAGCGTAATACTCACAAGCAACATTCGAGAACAAAAGAGCAAGCCCCCAACATCAGGAAGATGTCGGACCAGAAGAGACTATCGGAATAGTGTGCACATGCAACGGGAGAAGTGGCACCAGGGTGAATGAAAACACAATGTCACTCACTGTATGTGAATGCATGTCAGCCGTGCAAATGAGTGTACGCGTTTGCGGTCCCATATTTAACATGAAATGTACGGAAGTTCGTGCAATAAATGACTTTGCCGGCCTAACGTCTTTGAGGCCACAACACTGGGAGCTCGTCCTCTTTGAGTGTACAGTCAAAACATACTACAGATGGATGATATTCGGCAATAGGTCGATGTCTTTTCGCAGCAGATAGTTTCAACTTGCCCACTAATTAAGGCACCACTTTAGTTGAACTGCTTTAACTTCCTCTACCTCGGTGGTTTAATTCCCCTGATTTCCTCTACTGTCTTCGTTAACTAAGTTATTCATGATGACCAACTGGGCTGGCACATTAACCCAATTATACATCAAAAATTTAGGACACTTTGAACACACAGATGTTAACGTAGAATCATAGTTTTTTTAATTTCACAACTACGTTGGCTTAAGACTGCTATAACACTCAAGATCTGTGTTATGCAAGCTGTGATACAGCCGGTTATATGCCTCGTTGATTATCTCTTTCAACCAGTGATAAGTATGGTTGCCTAGTCCTGTCCAATATGACCTGATCGCAAACAATTTTGATGCGTTTCAGATTCCTTGGAACCGAACCCGACAACCGTCATTAAAACCATGCTGTAAACCTACGTAGTCTAATCAGGGCTCCGGATAAACCACTGGTGGTTGAACGGTGCTGAATGTCATGAGTATGATCAAGTCTATCTTTGGTCACTTCAGGTAAGGTGAGGTGATGAGGACACTAAACCACATCCAGTGGTCCATACAAACTCCAGTATTATAACACTTGTCGAAGACTGAGACGAAATTTGGACTTGCTCATATACGAACCGAGAGTAGGTTCCACTGAAGTTTACATGTGGACCATTGTTGTGTACCCATCATCAGAGACTATTTTGTCCGCTTATAATTGAAAGTGTTAGACTTGGGATTGTAACCATTACGTTTAGCCAGACTGAGAACGAACTCAAAACGCAGTGGCAAGTTCAACAGAATAGATTTTGGTGATAGTTTCTGTGACGACTGTCTGTTTTTTAGTACTGTGTCATTCATAGAATACGGAAAGCTTCTACAAAAATAATAGCTTTAGGTAAGCTGTTCATATGAGGGGAGCATCATGTGCGAAAGATGAGGATTATCACGTAACCGACTGTTACAATCTTCAATGCATGTGACCATCCGACGCGGATTATCCCACGTATTATTTAATCCTGACCAGCCTCCTTAAATCTGAGTTAAACCAGCCACACTGAATAACCACATGCTAATCTTCAGTGTGATGGGATGAATGAGGATTTATCACCTGGGATTTTGGTGTTAATTGTGGTAGATTGGTGATCAAATCCCAGACTGTGTTCCCAGTTCGCCTTTGGTCAGCTGTTAACACATCTCCAACACAATTTCTGTTCAACTGTCGCTGTTCAGTTATTATTGACCGGACAGGACTAGTAAGAAGTGTTGACAGTCAGTAAATTATTATCTCCGTTAGTCTCGTGTCTACATTAAAAATAACCGGGTAACTTTTCATTTAATGGAATCTTCGTGCATGCTGTGTAGTAACATTTGTTAGGTAGGTCAAAATTAACATTTTCGTGAAGGCATACATCTAACGTCACATTGAACATCTGACAACAGTTTGATGTGTCGTAAATCCAGTCATTAAGTAACTGCGCTTTGAATTGTACATTAGCTTATTAAACCTTCACAAGTTATAAAGAATCTCATGATTGTTGAGGGAGAAAATTGGAATAGGAAATACTCCTTTCCAGAAGCGGATAAAAATTGTGAAGAAATTTCCCCGAAGTTGGTCGTTTATTTAACGATTTTCAATAAAAATTCAATCTGATCCGTGTTTATGTCCTTCTTAGAAAAAGTTGTCCTCAGGTAATGTCATAAAACTGAACTGCTAAACTTAGACAAAGTTGTGGACACAATGACCTACAAAAATGGACTAAGTGCTTTCTGTCTTTGGAAATATGACAGCCGATAAGCACAGATAAACTACTGACGCCGAGTTGACACTGATACATAGTTTATCCACGAACTGTGTTCTACTAGCAGTAACTAAGGGATTTAACCCGTATATCTTCATCGGGTTTGTCAACTTTGGACCTCAAAACGATGGGCCGACTAATCTTTTCTAACCCACTTATTGTCTACCACATTCCAACTTCTGACTGTTTAGTACAGAACACCGATTAACGTTATTTTAACGTTCGTATCGATGATCCAGTTCTAGTTGCGTGCTTCTATTACTCCTTTTATTTTAGCTGTTCTACTCAAACTTCAAAAGAAACCTAACTGTTTCAACTCATCCATTTCCATCAGTTTCTTCTCACCTCTCTCCGTATTTCTCCGCAAGCCCCTTCAGGTAAACATGTCTACAAATACTGTCAGTATAGACGCCAGTTCGTTGACAACAATGTTTTCTGAATGTAAGCTGTAAATTTCACATAAAGCTTCTTATCGATGTAAACATATAACCTGAAGTGTATTGATCTGTCAGAGTTTATATCCTGTATATCGAATGTAGAACTACCCGACCGGGCAACTGGCTTGTAAGTACATTTGGAACATGAGATTGGTTGGCCGATTCGAAAACAATGCTTGATAGTATTAACGTTTTCATTTTCACTTGGAGGTCGTAGTTCATCTCTCAGCATAAACACTTCTCACGAACAATGCCGAAAGTGAAATTTGTCTACGATGCTTTCTTTTCAATTGACCCAGTCGAGATCAAAGCAGAGTTCCCTTGATCCACTTCACCAATAACGATGGAATTACGTCGCGTGATGTTAACATTTCGTTTACTCTCTTCAGTCGTGAACGTGAAACATAAGAAGATACAGGATTTGCGGATAGCTACAACGACAGAAACAATCAACGATTCAGTGTTCACGAAACAATGAGTTTTATCAGTTCCAGGGCAGAAAAACTGCGTGATTCAACGTCAAAGAGTGGTTGAACATATGCTTAAGTGGTTGGTGCACGTGATGACGCAACAGACAATGACATCACAGCGACTGAGATGAAATTTAACCCCATCATGGAAACAGACCACGTTGTTGACCACGACGATCTGTTTCAAGTATTATAGCGCAATCGAACTCGCAAATTGCCTACTTTCTCCTGAGCAACGTTAATCAATAGTTACCGCCTCACGCAGCTTTTCTGATCTGGAACTGATAACAGTCCTGGTTTCATGTAACCCTAATAGTTAAATGTTTTTATTGTTGTTACTATCCGCATGTCCTGTATATTCTAATGTTTTGTATTCATGACTGAAGTGAGTAAATGAAATGTTAACATCTCGTGACGTATGTTTTCTATCGTTATTGGCGAACTGGAACAAGGAAACTCAGTGTTTTAAAGTTCAAACAGAATGTGTTGCTACCATTTTTATCCACGCGATGTACAGCACATCCATCACGAATTTAGCTGTATGCTGAATAGAAGCTTGTATGTTCCGTCACATATTGCACACCAACTAGGTTAAATTAGATCTGATAGGTCAAAGCTGTCCTAAACGTAAGCTAAAATGAACACGGATCGACTGTTAAATTATCATTCGTTTACACACTGGGTTACCGGAGGTCCGTCAAACATGGGAAGGAAGTGCATGCCTGCATTTTTTCACTGAAAAGACATTTAGGTTTACGTTTATGAAACTAAGAAGCAAAAGGTCTTAGTCCATCAAAAATCCCAGACAAATCAGGTGAACTTTTACCTGAAAGGACAATGGGAAAAATTATTGCACGGTGTAAAATACCGCCGAGCCATTTAATTCCGCGTGTTTTTACTACGGCAGGTACACACGTAGGATGAGTTTGAACGACGCGAGAATCACTATTGTCTCTAAAACCCTAATCCGTATCAACAAACAGAGAATCAACAAAACGTAAGCTATGTGGCATAGAGTTCAAAACATCAAAGTGGTCATTCACATTAGGAACAAGTTGACAAATAGGTTGCGAGAAATTCATTATCAGATCATTACACTTCTAAGAGTGAAGTAATAGGTGTCGATTGAAGCCTGAGAAAAACACAGCTACAGTTGGACAACGAGAGAGCAACCAAATCAGTCCTGTGTGCGAATAAGGTGGTTTGGACAGTTTTCCAATGTACGTTCATGGGTAGGCTGATAATGAGCCAACGGAGTTCAAGAGCTTGTATGAACTTCTCATGACAACATAGCGCAGGATGACGTGATCGGATGGCGATCGTCCCAGCTGTCGTTAGGCTGTGACTTTGAATTGAACTTGGCTGCTGACTGGAGTTCACGTTGTGACCTGTGTCTGCCAAATATTCGACGACAGCGTTACTGCGCTTCTGAACCGTGCTGGGTGATACTCCCTTATGCGCTTACCAAGCTGCCTCGTCATGCGTCCTGTATACCCTGCAGCACAGCAACAGGATAAAGAGTAGACAACCATATTTTGGGCGTGGACAGGCATCTTGTCTTTTGCGTTAGGAGATAGCATGCGCATACTTGTGAACTAAGGTCAAACGTCGCTGCCGGAAAGGTTCCCAGTAGCGCGTTATATAGTCTACGGTTCAGAAAATCTGGTACTTGATCGCTTTTGAATGACGGATTGACGAATATAAGTTTATACCCACCCTATCAACTAACGGACGCAGTAAGCTTTCTGTCCTGTTTTTAGCAATAAATCTCACAGGATGGCCATTTTGTCTTGGGACGTTGTAAGTAAGAGCAAACTCTTGTTCGATAGCGTCATTTGAACAACTTTTCTTCGTTCTATTTGTGAGGTTGT
Organism: Paragonimus heterotremus; assembly: GCA_013368495.1. NCBI lineage: Eukaryota > Metazoa > Platyhelminthes > Trematoda > Plagiorchiida > Troglotrematidae > Paragonimus > Paragonimus heterotremus. The sequence goes on from LUCH01002061.1 coordinate 42,897, forward strand.
ACGTAACATTTCTTTTTCGTATAGACAGAAAATCATCCACACTTGATCGCAGCTCCCGCAATTTCATATAGATTCCAGTCAGCCCCTTTTGAAAACAAGCACCAGACTAGAGTTCCACTACCATTAGAGCTCGTCGGCAGTGCATATCCTTGCCACTGCCAGGAATAGTACGTCGATCATGCTTTCATGAGGCAATCGTGTTTATCACTGTGCCATTGACCTCACACCAGGCAGGATCGAATTATCGGGTTTGAATGCTCAACCACTTTCGCATATGAGTAATGATCAGTTCTACTCCCCTCCCTGGCAAGGATATGCATTACCAACGAGCTCTATTAAAAACGAAACTTCAGTCTAGTGCCTCTTTTCGGAAGGAGCCGACCGGAAAGTCTGTGGGAATGGGACAGCTGTGATCAACTATGGGTGATGTTCAATCCTCATAGAGGCTAAAATCTCATACTGCTCATCGGTGTCCCTTTTTTGACTCAACGGTATGGAACTGTTGAAATTAGTGTACTGCCCTGCCCATGTCGGTTTCTCGTAGATAGATCGTTTTAGCGAGCCATCTTTTCGTCTGATTAAATTAACATTAGGGAAATGCAACGACCTGTTCTTCTCTGTTTCTGTCGTGAACTGTATAGAGGGACGAGTTATGCCAAATGTGCACACAATATTAACGTGTTCGTCCAACCTATCTTTTACCGCAAATATATCATTCGCACAAGAGCGGTAGAAACACAGCCTATCGATTAAACATTTCATCTAGCCGTGTTCAAGCTTGTTCATAAGTATATCGGTCAGCAAAGAACCGGCGGGATCCCCCTAGCCAAGCCATCGATTTGTCGATAAACCTATAGGATAAACTTAAATTGCACGTTGAATTTTTTACGAAAAAGCAACTCCTCCAGAGACGAAGTCGTAGCCTTACATCGGACGTGTCAGTATACCTACATAAATAATCAACAGTTTCGATCAGTAGCGCGTTTATAATAACTGAGTTGACATCAAAATAGCACACAAACTTGTTAGCGAAATTTAGGTCTTTAATGGTTTCTGTGAATTTAAAAGTATCACACAGGCTGTATTGACATAGTCTTTGGTGTATGGGTTACAAAATCTCAACCAGCAGGTGGGGGACGATATGATAAAAGACATTAAGCATGTCCAGTATCTACCTGAGTGGATGGTTAAGCCTATGAATTTTCAGAGCACAAAGTCATGATATAACAGGGTCTGTGGGTTTACTTTCGACACACATAGCTTCTGAGTTCAAGCACGTCCTGTTTTAGACACATTAAGTTGTTCATTGTCTGTTCTTCAATCGTGTGCGTTTTATCCTTTTCTTTATCCGGTTGACTGAATTACGATTCGTCAGATAAGATGAATAGTATTTTAGAGATTTAGTCGTTTTTGTTTGATCGAGGGATTACTACGTTCTCAATTGTACGTAACTGCTTTAGAGCCCCCGGATATTACATACTTAGTGAGCCTCTGTGTATTACATGCGACTGGTCATACTAATAACTACAGTTGACTAGGTAGGAGTTAAATCTATCAGGATCAGCACTGACAGCCAGAGATAGCTAAATGACCTGATTGCACACGTTCTCAAAATGACCTTCAGTTGGTATTCAACAATCTTTAGGACATGGGCAGCAAAATTTGAGTCCTAGTAATAAGGCTTCAGTTAACGTAACATCAAGATGGACACATGTTCTCAAACTCGTTCTTATTCTGAATTGCACAGAGTTTGATGCCAACATACAGCTTTCAAGATTTGAGAATGTACGTGAAACAGCTGGCTGACTAGCTTCACTCTACTGGCTTTTTTCTAAGGCTACGGGAGGGATAGCAATACAAACAAGATATCCCGCCTGAATGAGGACACAGACGAATATACTGACTCTGTTATCTTGAGCTTCGTTTGAACGCCGAACTCCTTAGTTCTCCTCTTGGAGAAGACGTTTACTTGTAAATGTGCCTGTTTGATTGATTCACTGGAGCAGTCAACACCAATATGGGATTGGGTTACTGGTTCCGACATGCTATTAACTGCTTACTGTCGACAACCTGTTGATCTCACTTCTCTAAAGGTGAGAACGGCTCCTGACCTGACCGACAACCGACACCTGTTCTAATTATATAGTCGCAGGTGCATGTGGATCACATAGATGCCGGTCCTCTAAATCGGACACCTCTTTCACACGAATACATCAGCTTGTGGAAATTGTGCATTCGTAACTGTACCACTTTATATCAACTTAACTTCGGTCTCTGGCGATTATAACAACCTAGCAAGGAATTCTTTCGCAATGCATTGAGATCATGGATTAATAATCCACAAACCACTCAGTGACTTCAGATCGCGGACAAATTTTGAAACATGTTGATCAAACTCATGTTTCCACTAGCCTCATGTAAAAGATGGTTTGGCAATCGGTGTTTTCGGTTATTCATTATCGGACCAACCATAGAACGCTTTATATCAGCGTGGTTTTTAGATTATCAAATTCAAAACAATTTGTCAAATAACCGCGTCATACGGTTCTGAAGTGGAGCTGAATTAGGTACTTAATTTGATCTCCGCAGTTTTCGAACAAATAAGATGGGGTCATGGAGACCGTAGGACGTGGGCAAGTTTTTCTGAGTGATTAACTGCAGAATATGCGAACGATGTCTGATCGCTTCAGCAGTGGCCAGGATACAACATTTGGCACTTGTGGATTAGAAATTAGGCAAGCGACACAGGCTGGAAGACCATTTCTGATATGATTTTGTACCCAGAATCCACGAGGTGTACCGGAAGTGTACTCGATCTGGATATTGCCAGGCCTTTAGTCAGTCGTTTGCTGTGGTGTTTACATATCTTCTGAGAAAATTGTGTGGTTGTGCGAACGACGTAACATGCTCCACAGGTGTACACAAAAGAGTTAACGCAAAATTTGGTTGAGTATTTAGGCAGCGTACCTCTGAGTTGTAGGTAGACGACCGGAGTGGATTTGCACGAGGTATGCACTTGTGATGAACTATGATTCTTTTTAATCCGGTTACTTGTTCCACGAGTCACCATGTTGTTCCTTTCTTCAAAATGAAACGCGCCGGCGATCCAAAGTTGAAATTAGTTGATATCAACATACCTGCCTCAGGATGATTGTTTATTCGTCGCAGTATATCTGTGTCTGATTTATCATTCTTTGAAAATAAAACTTGATGACGACCGCGCTAGTGGACTGAAATACGGACGATGCCGTCAGTGTTGACTAACATTCAACAGATGCGTAAGATTAGGTAGACAGTTTGAATGCATCTTTGACGACAGAATCAGAGTGACTGGATCGCATACTAAAGATGCAGTTGTTGTTTTGTCACAAGATGAGGTAACAACCATCCTTCAGGTTTTTAATGCAGCATACACTTCATTACGCTTATCCTCAGGAGAGGACTCTAACAATGAGTTCCATTTCTCATATGTCAAATTGACAAGACGTCGAGATGGTACACTGAGCAGGTCGGTTCGTCGGAAACATACATCGACAGGTCAATATACCAACTTCAACAGTTTTGTGCCCATTAAACAGAAACGAAGTCTAGCCCAGGGCCTGACAACTAGAGCGAAAAAGATTTGTTCGGATGACGCAGTAGAGCAGGAATTGAAATCGGTTCAAAACCTACTGAGGGGAAACGGCTATCTGTAGCAGTATATCGCTTCAAATATGAAGGCCAAAATCCCGCAGGAAGCAACGCCTACAGCTGAAAATAAAGCCGTGTTTATAAAGCTCCCATTCAGAGGGGATACTGTAACAGATCAGTTTAACCGGGACATTTACCGGCCACTTAAATTCACCTTTCTAGTGACAATCTTAATAAGTTGGTTCACAACAATGTCGATATTAAGAGTGAGCCTGAAAGACAAGCTACCAGTCCACGATCAGTTAATGCTCGTGCATTCATTTCCATATTTCTATTGCACTGCAGAATATATTGGTCGTACGACTACGCGTTTACCAAAAAATATCAAGGAACATCATCCAGCTTGGATCGGAACCGGTTGTCGTAAATCAATTACTAGCACCATTGTTACAGATTTAGCTGACAGCAACCATCGCATACACATCAGCAAAGCACTCCTGGTTGTCTACAGAGTAGGCAACACAACCAAAAACAGTCTGCCAACGCATTTTGGTGACCACCGGATCGAGTGCTAATAGACTGCGCAACCCTAACCTATGTTCTCAAAGGAAATTTGTTCAGTCGTTGCAACTTCCGTGGCCACAGATTAGTCACATCCAGTCTAACCACGCAAACCTTCGACCCTGACCGTGTGCCGTAGTATCCAATCAACATCTGGTCTGGGTCTAACCAATTAATATGTGTAGTTTATATATTGTACTAGCCTTCAGTGTCATTATTTAACAGCCACTTCCTGTTTTCTGCTTTGTCTTATGACGTCTTGATAAAACCTATGTATTTGTATTGGCTTGAGAAAGAATTAACTGAAACAATTGTTCGTCACATCGTTACTTCTAAAGATGCATCCATGAACTAAAATGTAGGTAGGTGTAGAATTGACGGGACAAACCTACGGGCATGATGAAACGGAGAGAGGAGATCCGAAATCAGATTAAGCAATGGGTCCAAATCAAACGAGATGCCATGCGCTCACACCTAACCACTTTTCACAAGATGAACACTCGCAGATAATTTTGTTCTATAGAGGCTCGCAAAAATAAATGTCCAACCACAAAGTGACTGGTTAAAGACACATCCAGGAAGCCTGAACAAAAACATTCAGAATGATTTTTATGCGTCACGGCTGAATGTCATTTTCTAGAGCGCCATGCAATCAACTCAGGTCTACCGAGCTATGAACCACTGATTGGTTTCATTTAAGAGCTATGGAACTGCTTTGAACATGTAGCTGTATGCTATGGGCATTGTCAATTGAAAGACATTTTCAGCAGCGGTAAAATATATTTCTTTTGTACAAACGATTCCCATAGTGTGCACGGTCCTCAAACATGCCCCACATAAAGACGTTAAACTGCTAATTAGAGAATAATGATTGGCATGCAATTTTATAACGAGAGAAAAGTTGGGTAATTGGAAGAAGCGGTGAAATTACTTGCTTGACGCACTTCGGTCACGTTGGACTTGGCTTAACTTCCAAGATTAATTGGCGGTATTACACACGGAAGTTAATAAGTAGCAACAGATCAAAATTCGTTATGGTAACAATATAGTAATTGTAGAGCAAGAAATTCCTTTCCCTCTGGACAGCTACCTCCAACATAATCTGATTAGCTTCAGTTTACAAAATGGTGAATGAACGAAAATACGCGGAACGCAAGAAATTGCGGTCTCAGATAAGACATTGTTTTTCAACGTGTACAAGGATAACTGTTTACTCTCTTTTGACATTTATTTTTTAAGTCAATCTTGTGACAATTGACAAAGACAGCAATAAAAGGATGCCCAAGCTGACAATAACTGCAAGTTACATCCAGCGTTAAGTCGTTACTTCAAACTTGCTAGCTCTGAGTAATGAGTTCCAAACCACGTCAACCACCCGGAATGGATAAGCCCGCTATAAGAAAGACACAGTAAAATCCTTTGTAGAAATGGGTACTAGTGAAATCACGATGTTGGTTATTCCGTGTGGCTGTTTCACTTTAAATACCATCGGACGGAAACATTTTCAGACAGTTCGTTCAACAGTTGTGTTTAGTCGGTTGTTTTAAGTAGCGACACTATCCAAAACAAAAAGGTGATGAGTACACACACTTCCGTATTTTGTAACCGTCCCAACTTCTATTCTTCGATGGCCGAAATACCATTCTTCATACCCGTGGAGGTTATTCAACATTGGCTTTGGAAAGAGAGTTATTAGAACTTGTTTCACACGAAAGCATTGATCTGGTAACGTGGACGTGCTTGACTAAAACATACAGAACGAAATTGGAAACGGCCGATTTGATAGGTCTAGCTAAACCAAATTCTAGAACCACGGCAGCTGTATGTTTCTCTACACAGAGAAGATTTTTTAAACTAAGTGACGCGAACCTCAGATAAAAAACTAATTGTCAGCCTAGCGTCCCTTACAAGGCAAAATTAATTCTGTGAGAAATTACTGTATAACATTCCTCTGTAGAATGCATACACATCTAATACACAAGAACCAAGCCTTGTCGATGACAACATTTCAAACTCAGTTATTTTTTAAACGAACACATGCTAACATAAAAACAATATGACCATCCTTACCCGAAATATTACTCAACTATATCACATGCTCTGTACAATCAAATCAGTTTTGTTTTAAGGTAAATTTGTTCAAAATTTGTTTGACGTCACTTCAGGTTTTCCTTCACAAAACACCAACTATCCTATTAAACGTATGCTTTATGTGATTTTTTGTTCTTGTTGTGGATGATTTTTATTTAACTGACCATTTCAGATGTTCATGTGTTATTCACAAGAGTGAATTGTGGATAAACCGTGAAGTCGAACTTGGAACTGAACTGCCTTCATACGCATTAGTGAACAGAGTATAATTGAACTAAGGCGGGCAATCTTTCTTGATGGTTTGTGAAAACATGTACAAAGTGGCATTAGTGTTTAGTAAATTACGATTTTTATCTGCTCACAGCGATAATACAGGTTCAGTCAAATGACATACGAGGATTGATCCATTTGTGAACAGACGACGCGATAGCATAATATCCGCACCACATTCAACAAAAGTGGGGTCAACCAGTTTGGTCTTTATGTTCAACTTGTTTTCAACAGATGGATTAGGGACATTCCTGAAGGAGACCACCCGATGTGTTTTAAAAGTTGGATATTGCAACTTGGTGGGGAAGCTATGTTCTTCTAAATCTAGCTATTATGAGAGATTCATACAGTCACTTATCTAGCTGGGTTACATTTCGAGCTCAACTTTGTATTTCTTGCTTGAGCAACCCAGTATTTGGCGAATAAGTTGGCAGGGGTTGTATCTCATCTGTCTGCATAATATTTTATTCTACTTCATGTAACTTCGATACCTAGTATCTCTTTCAAGTGAACGTGATTATAAGTCTAAGCCAAATTACTAAACCATCTGCATATCATCGCGAAACATTTGAGCATACAGAATTGTTAGCTGGTAGTCGTTGGCTTTTACACCGACTTCAAGGAAACTGTGTACATCAATAAGTTTCATATTGACGAACAAACTTTTCAGTTGAGTAACATTTTTTTATTACGTCTAGAGTTAATCACTCGCGAAGGACAAACAGGGAAATAGTCCTGCACAAATGTCCATACGATCTTTGTGGGACAAGACGACATACTGTTTATGTATTGGATCCTTTTGGCTCAAGGACAAGAGCTAGAACATAATTCTACATGGTAAATGCGCCATGAGCTTTTGCTTGAGCAGTTGCCGGGATGTATAAAATCCTACTTTTGCTTGAGCAGAAAAACGACAAAAAAGAATCGGCGATGACAAGAAAAGTCAGTGCAAGCCTCAAAGCCAAACGCTAGCATAAACGGCCATCGCATCTGCCACAAAATCACCTTCTAAAGGAATCTAATCCATCATTTCGTGAGACTGGTGGTTGCCATTGATTATCAATGCCTGTAGACTTTTACATTTACCAAAGTCACACACCTGTTTTTATATTGGGAGTTATGGATATAATTATTGCCTTAATTTCTATAGATTTCAAGGAATAACCTTTGGTTTATCCAGAGTGCAACAGTGTAATGCGTGATTAGATCGAAGGCGCGAGTAGTGCAGAACTCGGTGGTACATCTCGACGGGTTGACAGTATCTATTCAAAGCCTGCAATTAGTGGATTGCGGACAACACGGGCAACCGAACGAGCAACCGCCCAACGAAATCGGACCAATGAACGAGGAATGGCAGGTAAAAAACACGACATAAAGCGTCAGCTACACACACAAACTGAGCAGAAGTGCATGTGAAGTGTGAGTGGAAATCACCGCTGCGTTCTGGGTTTGAATTCCGGTTCATAAACGTGAGTGCATGCTTGGAGTGGGAAAGTGCAATTTAGATGAAGATCGTATTTTATTGAATAACTTTTGCTACACAGTGGCGTTTTAGATGAAAAGCCTTTTCAACCGAAACGTTCGGATGTTCTTTTCCTCGATGGAAAACTGAGGAGTTGGAATTCACAGTCAAAGCGCCACTTGGTTGTGCCAGTTTTAGCATAAAGACAGACTGTGAGGTTGAGTAACTAGGTCGTGTTGTTGGCAGCTACAAGGAAGGTCCACAATCAGTATATGAAATTTTAAGAGATGAAAACATGTGAGCTTTTCATCCGTGACAGTGTTTCTCCAATATGCGTGAACAAGTTAAAGCCTGCCTACAGCTACCAAACTTTGGTTCAATGAGAAAGAGCCACCTTGATGTGATTAACATATTGAAGAGACTTGGAAAATGGTTATACGCTATATAGATAACACCATGCACGGAAGACTAACTGGTTTTTTTTCAACATATATAGTTAGTGGTACAGACAAACATATACTTACATGGTTGGCGGCGTTTGTTTCTGATTGACCTGTCACAGTCACCGATGCCAAAGCACGTTTGCATTTAGCCATAACCACAAGCTGTTTGCGCTACAATACTGGTGGTTCTGCTCACACATCACGTATCCAGTGTAAATCAAAAGGAATAAGACCTGGAGGTGAGTACGTCCAGCTGGCAAATGCTGGTCGGCCAATTGAAAGGCTAGCACGAAATTGAAACCTTAATCCTTCGGAAAATGCGTAAACAGAAACTTCAATGATCAGATTTGAAGTAGGAAGAAAATTATTGAAAATGTATTGCAAGAAGCAGTTCACTGTAGGAGTGTGTGTTAGTGCACTCTAAGGAGGATACGGGGAGAAAACAGAATTCACGGTTGGACAAGGAAAAACAGAAACAATTCACGATACAATATAGCAACGAAGCTAAGGAAAAGGTACGATAGAATGCCGCAGACATCCAGGTTTCTGCAAAGAGGAGCAAGTGAGTTGCCAAACGACGGTGGTTGGTAGTCGATGTAAGTAAGAAACAGTGGATACGTGACACAATTTACTCGAGCCTAACGTACTCACTGTCTCTTCACCGACATTGCCCCATGAAATGATTAGCGACGCGAACGTTCTGTTTCAGTTTTTGATGATTGGAATTTCGCTTAGCTGAATTCACCTGCCCGCACAGCAGCTGTTTTCGAATTCGGTCACCGGCCTTCCGATAGACTTCACATAGCCGGCAAAGCTCAACAACAGCATAGCTTCTTTCCGGTGCATGTCAGTTTGCTGCAGTACCACAGTGTTCGGAACCATGTCCGACCATCTACTACCCAAGGTGCTTCTTAGACATTGCAATTGAAAGAAGCTGAGATAGCGCACGTTTTACTGATACAATGTCTACGCTTCACTGCCGTACAGCAGTATAGACAACAACATTAAGCGATAGATACAGGTCTTAGTGGCAAACTTTAGGCTGTGGTTCTTCTAAACACGGCTTTCAAGATGTCCCAAAGCAACACTAGTCTGCGCCACACGAGCTCGTAACTCGCAGTCCATGGACAACTTGCTACCCAAGTGACGGCTGTTGATAACATCTCCACTGATGTGAATTCCAGACTCAGCTGCAGGAATATCACCTCCACTCGGAGAAGCTTGATAAAAAAAATATCTTACCTGTATTGATATCCGCTAAAAACATGAATTCACGGTCGCGAAAACCGTAACTAATAGCTGTAGTTCGTCTTCACTGTGTGTCAACATTGCATTGTCATTTGCGAACAAAAGCATGCGCATCGTTGAGGAATGTAGCCGCACTGGGGGTCCTAAACGCTGAGTATTCAGTAGGCGCCAATCCGCCCGGTACTTAACCGCAACACCATCCTCCGCCGAGTCTTCTAAAGCAACTGTTGACATGGTAGTCAAATTTAAACCACATAGGGATGGGGCCAGGACACAACCATGCTTCACGTCAGTGACAATGTCAAAATCAACAGAGGTAGATCTAAACGATTGCGCCTTCGCCCTCATGCCCACATGCAACAATCTGGTCAAATTGATAAACTTATCCGGACATCCAAACTCGCAACGCCAGTCGATCCACGGAATCAATGGCCTTGTTGAAGTCCCCATACTTACATACTTACATGTCCACGTACAGCGTACTTGTTATGTGAACTCATCGTGAACTGGTAGAGTTAGGAAAATTGTTGAACAAAACCACGTGTGCATTATCATGTGCTAGTATACAGCGATAACACTTGTCATTCTCTCTTCAAGTTAATTACAAAATATCTTCTGATCCTGACCGTTTTGGATGGAGTCAAAGTTACAAGTTTACCTCCCAAGGGAATATCAGCACATTACCCCTGAACCTTCTAATGTGGTTCCTTTGATTTATTGCAGCACATGTCGCGTTGGTTACTTAAGAATGCGGAATGCAATATGAAATGTGGAAGTTAAACGTTGACAACTGTTTACAGAAGGAACCAACTTACCCCTGTCTGCAACATTCCCAGGTCTCTAGCTGGTTGACTAGAAGCATGTTTGGGTAGGTTGACGAGGCGATCACGATAGACGACGAAGAGAGAGTAGTAATTATACTGGTCGTACAGACAGGTTTATTTTTTGACACAAACAGGAATTGTCTATTAGGTCACCAAGTGAGAGAAAATACGGACCGTGAGGCCAAAATTATGCCTCGGTGGAAAACTGATTTACGAACATCTTAATAACCATACGGTCGCGCTGGTTTTCTGATAGTGTCAATGTCCGTTGGTATACCGTATAATGTGACCTAACGACTATCTACATCACTCGGTAACACTGCGAACTTTGTGACTAGTCCGAAAAGCCTAATCATTAGTTCATTTTAGTGCACTTTACAGTGACCCAATCGTTCGTTTGAGCGACGTACACAACCCATAAAATTCGACAGAATGTTAGTCTTCAATATAAGTTACCTACGGGCGCGGCACTCAGGTGGTAGAATCCAAGTTCCAAATCCCTTCATTGCTGTCAACCTATCAACTGGTTCGCGGATCATTCACATGAAGTTCGTACATGATTTCGTATACATTGCACAATTTTCAGTAAAATTCTTTGTAGTAGTGAGTTTTGGTTTCTTAGCTCTGCCGACACAGCGCACGCCGCGTTTGAACATGCTGTTTCTGTCAATGGTTCGAATCCAACCGACGCCAAGGCATGTCGCTATTGGGTCTCTTCTAAGTTAATTATAGTAACAACCGGGGTTCCAGAGCAAGCCGCAAGGTAAAAAACAAAGTGACTATCAAAAACAACCAGATTGTCTGTGCACAATGCACGACTTCTGTCCAACAGTTCTCTGGTTCGCTATTTATAGGGAATGGTTGAGACAGATTGATTTTGTGAATTAACCACCAGTTTTGTCCTTCAAATAAACGGAAGTTAGGAAGTTCAGTGCAAGCTGTGACAACCAGCAAAAGCAACAATTTTCGCATGTGTAAACAACTACATATGCACGTACAAATTGTTTATCTGTCAGAAAATAAACAAATGGTCAAATATATAATCCCGTAAATACATCATGAAAATCTCTGGGAATTTGTTTCATATGTTGCGATGTTTAGTGATGTTGGGCTGTTCAGAATCCAGTAAAAGTGACAGCTATATGACAGTTCCGGTCGACGGAAAATGTTTGTGAGAATAAGCAAACTTATTACTTACCCTGCCATCCGAGAACAAGAACGTTCAACATGCCTGTCAAAAGTATTTACCGCAGTGAAAAGTAACCGTTGATAGACACATAAATACATACACACACACACCCAAAGTACATTGTTCAATCCCTGACAGTTTTTGGAAATCCACAACTCATCATTCAACCGATAATCACAATCCATTGTTACCGGTGTTAAAGCTACTTTAGACGAAAGTAACCAGCCTTAAAATTACTTATATTTAATTAGTGTATTCGGAATTATCGTTACTTATTCGTGTATTGCACAGGGGACGTGCAATGGAGCTTGAATTGATAGATAGCTTTACGGGTTATTTAAAAATGGTGTCTAGTAAATTTGAATAACTGAATAGGTACAGTCAATATATTGTTGAAGTGGTCACAACGTACCTACACCAAACGACAGGGAAAAGACTCGTATTTTCTTGAACGCTTCTGACCACAGAGTGGCTTTTACTTTAGAACTGGAACACAGTTCTAGGAACCTCTGTGATCTTGACTGAACTACTCTTCAGTCATCTGAACTGTTGCGTTTAACTTAATCTCACATATCTAGTGTGTGTGTGTCCACTCGGGTTCACTAATTGGGGTGTTAAGTTTGTCACGCACACAGCGAAAAATATTAATTCTCTGACATTTTGGGTTTGGCACCCAGAACCTTTTGTACCACGTTTAAAAAAACAGTGTAAACTATAGAAGTGGCTACTTATGTTCGATCAAATCTTGACAAAGAGCCTGAAGGTTAACGTCCGACTCGGCTTCTAATGCAGTGAGTGATTATAGCTCTGTCAGTACCGTTGGTATCGGTGCTCCTCACTCATAACCTTGTACGTTGTTTGATGTGGCTCTTGAGCACAAATACTACCGTAGCAAATTCGGAGGCTGTGTCGCACAAATTAACACAACTTTTCACACCGAAGGTTTGCTCGGTGATACATAGCAGACGGAACGACATAACAACGTCGGTTACATATCACCACATTATAAGTGCGTGTGGAATACTCCGTATTTTCTTCCGTCTCCCACTGTTTGTGGTTGCACTACTCATCGGAGCAAATTAAAGCTGCCCACTACTGCTCACACAAATTCTTTCATATATGAATGCCAAGTTTTATTGTCACATTTCACCATTTAACATGATTTTATGGGCTGTAATATTATACTAGACACTTTATTCTCTTGATATCAGTGAATTGAATGCTGTCATTCACAGTTGATGTATTCTATTCCATTAACTTTCATAATGTTGACATCACTTCTGTAGACGTCATACTGAATAAACGCAGAGGTCTGTGGATATACAGGGACGAATTTCCCAAGTCTATATTGATTGGACAATATCTGCATTTCAAGTGCTTTGTAAAGATCACATACAAAAGGGAATAGGTGCATCCCTCTGTCATGAGAATACTTTGACTATTACAAAAGGACCGCTTCGGAACTAGCTGAAATTATTTAGAGAAACGTCAGTGCACAACGGTTTATTCAGCAGTACTCCAAAGCAAGGAGGATAAGGAACAGCCAGGCAGCCTCATAACATGAACACATTCCCACAATTCGAAGATGATAGTATCTCACCGCCAATCAGAGGTCGTTTAGAAGTCAAAGTTAGTCGTACCAACAATGGTAGCGAAACCAGTAGTTTGAGGGAAATATAGGCGTTCCATTTGCTTGAAAGAACGAAACTTATTCTTAACTCGTTAACACAACTAGATAGAAGCTCCTCCCTTCGGTATATGAATATCCGGGAATGCACTCTCAGATGGCTGATGATTTCAGGCTGATCTTGTCGCAAGCAGTGATCATTTAGCCTGCAAATTAAGTCGGAAGAAAGGTGCATTTGACGACAAGTTTCTAGACGATCATCAAACTGAACACAACGGTAGCTGTGGCCTTACATCATTTAACTCCCAAGTTAAACAAGGATTTATATATAGTCCTGGTAAACACATTACTCTAGTATTTATGTAGTCTTTCTTGATCGCCTTACTTTCGTTTGTTCGGGCGCTGTTTGGAAAGACTACTCAATTTCCCAGGTCGAAAGTTTATCCAACTTCAGGTTCTTGAAGTGCATCGATTCGTCCACATTGCTCAAATCCTTAGTCATCGTGCATTTGGACGTGCAATTTCCTGAACCCATCACCGGGTTTTTTTTATTTTTATCTCACTTGCATCTGCTTTTATTGCACCATCTTGCCTCTGTTTGCCGTGTTCAGCTTTGTGTTTACCAACCGACTCAGACGTGGCTTAACACCTCCGCTTATTCCACGATCACCCTGATCAGATGATTGATTGTAATAAGGAACAAAAGTTGATCGTTGAGATTCAAACTTAATTCCACCACGAAAGAACTGCTACTTACCCTATTGGCTTTTTACAAGCTACTTGAAGGGAATTGCTGTTTCATAATTGGATGATCAATTAACAACAGGATGACATTCCACTGCTGAGGTATGAGACAGAAAACGAGTACAATAACTGAGTTTAATAGCTTTAGATAAATGAGGACTAAAGAGCTTAAAATCTATCGGTCAACATGTTCTTCCGGTTGCATCGAATGCTAGTAATTGCTCTGTTGTTGACCCCTGATGCAAAACCTGAGAATACAACCAACTTAGAATTCGGTAATCCTCAGTGCCGGCTATGTTGATCTAGACCTCTTACGATCGGCCGTCGGAAGGAAAGTTCAGTACCTTCAAAACATTCGTCTTGTATGCAGTGTTGTTCTGCATTTGCGAAGGAATTTGTGGAAGAGTGACGATATAAATGAAACGTGCCGTTTGCATTTTTCGACGTTGTTTGTTTTCTTCTATTTTAATCTATTCCTACTCATTTTGTAGTAGAAATAAGGCAGTTATGTCAACAATTGACACACATTCGCAAGCTTCATCTTGCTTTACGAAAGTGGGTTAGTTGAATTAGTCGGAAGTGAGTGAACGGAGATTTTCATAGAAATTTTACACCAAGAACGTCACGCTTCATCGACCGTCTGAATGTATATATCGCTCAGGGTCGATTGCAAGCACTCCCAGTTACGAATTCCTAACCAGATTTATCGAACAACTCAGCTTGGGTTGTTCTCATCAGAAGGATAAGTGTTAATCTATCAGCAATCTCTGTGACACCTTTTAAAAATAGAGATTTTTGAAACAGATCCATGGTCGCGATCACTCCTTTAGTTTTAATCAGTCAGTCAGTAATGCACACATATCTGACTCACGGTTGGTGCGGGATCAGTACGCTCGTTTCACCAGCTCTGTTATTCGTCGTCAACGCCTGCCCATCTAAAAGTGGTCTCTTTGTGAGTCCACAGTATTTGGATGTCCTGCGAGGAGTGTAAAATGAATACTCATATTAACATACTCAACAAAGATTGCTGCTCTCTACCACAATGCATACGCAAAGTGAGTTGAACTCACAGCAAAACTATTCCAACGCATTCATCTCAAATCACAGGAGTGTTTCCATTTTAGAAGATGACATGTGTCAGAATGGATAGAATATTTTCTTGACCTTAACCCAATAATGAAACATTGATGGCATATTCGACCGTAAACAAATTAGTGGCTTTAGGAGTTAAGATTCTCTGGTTATACTGAGATCAGCCTAAGACTAGAGAGGAAGAACTTATTGCCAACCAATTTCGAATTATTTCCAAAGAATGCGATAAAACTATTTGTTGCGATTCGGAAGACGGGTAGAAACAGTGCATCCTACTGACATATTCCGATAGTTGTATATATTGAATTCATTTAGAGATTGTGTCGTGACGACTTTTCGCGATTGTTTTTATTTATTCACCAAAAGGGTGTCAAGTCACTTTACATAATTGCGATATGCGTTGATCTCAGTTAGTTGAATGTAAAGTGTGGGCACTTTGTGATGTATTGTATTAGACGTACACGTGCAGTACTAGGGAATATTGCGGGTTTTATAAGCGTGATGGTGAAGAAAGCAACAAAAATTCGGGAAACTCCAAAAATATTAGTCGAGTTGATGATAATGTATTGCAAACTGTAAATTGGATTAGAACCAAAACATCGTCAGGCTGTCCATGAAACATCTTGATTTGAGGTTAGTAGTCCCTTAGCAACGAACCCTGGTTAAGAGTGGGTGCAGTAATTTAGCAAATACTACTGAGATTTAAGGAATCCGAAATGAGAAAGGTCTGAAAACTTCCGATTTGACAGGCATGTTTTTAAACGTAGGTGAGAAATTTATTTACAGGAAGTGAAAGTGTCACCTAATTATCCAGTAGAATATCATGTGACAGCCGTTGTTATTTCTGAATTTTCAAAATACTGTTATAGTTAATATAGCCGGAGTCGAACTCGATCCACACATTTTCAGTATTTACAATTATAAACCTGTTGACTTAAACATTATTAGCCTAATATACGCACATTCAGGAGTCAAAAGGAGACGTTAACATTCAAAGAAAAGAGTTTCACGACACTTTAGTAATCAAAAGAAGGCAACGAGCTTCAATGCCTGAACTTGCTAGGTCATGTCGATAACTTACGAAACTAATAGTTGAAGTACCGAGCGGTTAATACTTTGCAATGATGACCGTTCAAGTGATCTTTCGGCTGGATTGGTCTACAATGAATAATGAAATAAGACTAACTGTACCACCAGTGATTGGCATGGAACTTTGCAATGGAAAATAAAACCTTTTGTTCAAGTCACATACACTGGAGTCATTCACCGACCGATATGACCGTTGTTCATTTACTTTTTCACCGGTTCACCGAACAGACTAAGAGAAGCAGGGAGTGTTGTGTGCGCGGTTCTTCTATGTGACTATTGAACAGTTTGGAGAATTCGAATGTTTAGTGACCTTGGAACCATAATGTAAGCACCGGCATGAAACTGAGACGTTTGTGGTAGACGCATATCCGCTCGTAGCTTGGAGCAGAGCGAACAAACCTGATGATAAGGTGGAGCAAGTGAATATTAACAGGTGTTAGGTTAATTAGTACAGATGTGTGACAAGAAGGCGAAATATGACCACGTGTGTGGTTGATGTTTCGTGTTGTTTTTGGGGGATATTATCTGTGAACAGTAAGGCAAAAAGTCGAAGTTAACTAGTTAATTGACCAATTTTAGTTGCATTTTAAAATCTTTGTCCAATACAATATAAGATAAACAGAGTTCGAAAGCTTTCCTACAGAGCGCGGAGGCTATGCACAAAAGACAATTTACCACAAGAGTTAAAAACAGTCGCAGATACGTTGCAGACCAACGGTACCCCTTGCAATTTATCAAGAAATATAGCAGTGTCATTACCCCCAAGAATACAGGAAACCACGATACCAATGAAGATGGTGTATTTAAAACTCCTGTTTTTAGATGACTGCTTGCCAATAGTGACAAAAGACGTCCAACAGCTGATGTAGGCAGATCCTATAAGGCCGCAAAACGATGCATAATACAGCAAACTGAGACCTCATCAGTCTCCTCGGTTACGAACGAACAGCCTACGTCTCTCACATCTCATGTTTCATACAAATATTTAGGTGGTTGAAGTATGAGCTACATAGGGGAGACAAACCGACAGCTAGATTCTTATATCAAGAAGCTTTGTTCCCAAGAGACTGCAAACACAAATAGAAACGTCAGGCGCGTGCGTAGATGCCGATGGGCGGCACCCAGTTTCATCAGTAGCAAAACATTTAATCCGAACAGGACAAATAGACAAGGTTCTTGACGCATTCTCTGTGATTTTTCGAAGCCACCGGAAACATATCCTCTTGTTTGCTGAGGTTTTGGCTAGCAGACGTTAAAATACCTCCTGTGTTCAAAAACAACAATTTGTATAGACACTGCGGCTGCCGTGATAATCAGCATCCACATATTTCTAATCTTCGTTTCTTTGTCTGTCTGTCTAACCCCATAAGCCATGACTTCCGCCCTATGGAGCCTTATCTTACTGTTTAAAATTAGTTACATGTCCATGCGTGATTAGTATTTACCATATGTCACTCCAGAAAATATGAAGTAATTTACGTCTTCTCACTGACTTATCAAAGTTTAATGAAGGAACGAATTGCATTAGACGTAGAATGTAAATTAACAATTTCAACTTTCGCACTTTAAAACAGACAGGTCAACGGACCGCTCTCACATGAAAATCAGACAGGTTGATTGTCGATGTCTTCTTCATTTCAAAGACTGGAATCCACGACACTAGTCAAACCATAAAACTAATGGCACCCGCACTGTTCGCCGGATACTTCTTATACACTACTAGTGACGTCACGGCCGCTACGGCCGGTCAGGCTGGAGCTGACACGGACCTCAGCACAACGGCTTCGGTAGCAGTTGAGTCCGTCATCCGTCCAGTGTATTCTATTATTACCACCTGTGGACTCAAAATATTCCGCAATCATTTTGCCTTGTCTGTTTATACGTCAACTGACTGTTGTGATGCCAGTGTTGAAGACATCTTCTAATCGGACCTGGTCTCTCTCCCTAGGTCAACACATGGTTAAGGTATAGTCATTCACGCTGAATTTATGAGCACCCAGTTCGGCTGCCTTGATAGCTGTGGGTCTCGTTTAGTTAGCACTGTTTGGCTGGCTTCCATGACTCGTAAAATGATGGGCGGTTGTCGTAATTATGTGCGGAGTGCAGACTAATTATAAACAAAACTAGAATTACACATCATATGCGTCATTATCATACCTGGCACCCTCCTTATCAGAGTTAGACCTATTGTTAAACAGATCACATGATTGTCAGTTATCGGTAGCGTTACTGCATTCAGGACCGTCATTCTTATTGAGGCACATAATTAGATTCAGATTAGACGCTGGTATGTTGTCGTTTTGTTCTTAATCTCGCCGGGCAAACACCCCGGTTGACAACAATGAATGGTTTCTGAGACATTGACCAGGGCTTCAGTAAAGCACAGGTACTAAACACTCCTTGAAAACCGGCTTAGCAATTCTCACTCCGATGATCCTAATGACCGTTGGTCCGAAATTTCACAGACCATTCATGCAGCACGTGACACAGTGGTTCAAGTATCACGAAAACATTGTCTCAGAGAAGTCCCTGTAGTTGTTGGATGCCAGAAACCTCTCTCCTGACAGTTCATATAAAAAGTGCGACATGGATATCTGTGGGAAGCTGAAATATCGCTTGATCGCCGATCTTGAAGCTCGGTTAATGGAGAAAGTTAGGAAAATGGAGACTGCCTTTGCAGCAGGGAATACTGATGAGGCATTCCGGCTTGGACGTGGTACCGGCAAGGCGATCCTTTGTCAGTGAGGCTACAGGCGAGACTGATGAAACACACATCCATAACAAGTCCAGAAGAATAGATAGCTGGGCGGAACATTTAGACAGTTAGTTAAGCTGGCTTCCTGCTTCTACTTTGTTGCCCCCAGAAACGTGCAATGTAGCACCCTGGTCGGTGGATTTATGGCCATCCACTAAAACTGAGGTCCGCAATAACATTTCAGCTCTCAAACGAGATGGGGCTTTTGACCTGGGTGATGTCATTGAGAAAACCTTCGAAGAAAGTAGAAAGACGTTAGTGGTGGACTCGACTCAGCTGTTTTAACTCTTATGAACGACGAAGGACATTGCATTCTGTCGGAACCGTTCGACCACAGATCCTATATTCAAGAAAGTGGTGAAAGGCATTTGTAAGAGCCATGAGGAGATTAGCTTGAATTCTGAAATCCGTCCTACTTTGTCGACTCACTGCAATTCAGCGGACAGGCGATTGGGAAGAACAGACCCGTACTCAACTGTTCAACATAGAAATATCTAAAAGCTGCAGACAAACAAGCGAGTTATGGACAAAAATGAGATGCCATCAACAAGACAGTTTCCTTGCAGTTTTCACAGCCGAGCACCATTAGGTTCACTTACTTCATAGACAATCCGTACCAACACAGCCAGCATTAATGCAACTGAGTCCGATTAACCGTCATTCCACCTAAAGTTTCTAGCCACCCACTCTGAGTTACGATTATCCCAGGCCCGAAGCAGCTTTGGACCAACAGCGGTCATCCTCTTAACAAGGACTGACAACCGCCTACAACTATTCCACATCAACTGGGAATGGCTCCTAGTGGATGTCTGATTTTGCAGCTTATCTATCCATACACCCTAACAACAATACACAAACCACTAATAAACTTTAGAACAAACATGAACTGACACCTTGCCGATTTTAAATTCTGAGTGATTAACTGTTGATTACAACAAATGCCCAAATGCTTATTTGCCCAAAAATTTCAATTCAGATTAAATACCCTATTACACGTAGATTCTCCGATTTGTCACCTGGGAACTTACTATGCATGTTTTTATTTACGTTGTCACACTGATTTGGGCGGCCACACAATCATTTCCTTTTGTTAGCACCACCGGTGACTCAGATGACGTTTACAACTTTTACCATGCAGACTATTGTTGAAGTTGGCATGCACCTGGTCTGTTCACATTTCTCAGCAGTCTGTGTTGTTTGCCAGTACAGTGATAAATCCCGTTGTTGTTGTTGTGTATTTGTAATACTTGCATATGGTTGACTGAACGATGGATCGCGTAAATAGAGCTGTCATTTTAACCGATCGCGCAATACAGAGGGTTGACAACAGTGGAAAGATAATGTGGCCACTGGGCTAACCGTTTGCTGGTATCCAATCCTCCTACCTAGCGTATTATGGGTGAGAGTAAGTACATCACTTTAAGGTCATTATAAATGCCATCCAGCCCACTGGGTTGCCGTGCGATATTTCTGCGAAGGTGCTGCCATAAAAAAATATACATGTGATCCATAAAGCTGATATCGTCCAGATCAGGTATATCCTGTGCACTGCATAGCAGGATGGCCGCTTGTGTTTTGAAAGTCTTTGGATCGACTTGTTCTGGTAGGGCGAGAAGGCTTTAATCTAGCTTATCCAAAATCCACAGTGAGCGTTTACGTTACGTCCCCAGGCCAGCAATTTATCAAAACCCCACAGTACAGCTACAAATATCTATAGTTCGGAATAGGACGTGCTCACCGTTGAGATGTCTTGCATCGACGCATGTACACTGAAATACAAGTAAACATAACTGCGATTTCACTGACCTGGTTGAAAGAGCGATGATAGAGCGGCCTCTACTTCAACAGACGATGACCGTGGATGCGTCAGTTAAGCATATGCTAATGTGCATACTCTCAGTTGATAAGAAGACAGCTGCGGATCGGTTGATTCCACTAGAACTAAGTTTTTTCTATGATTGCAACTTCCATCTTTTTATGACCTATGTGTAAACGTTTGTGTATTCACAAAGTCGACTGGAATATCACTCTACTCTTATCTTTCGTTAGCGTCGTGTAAAGCCGTATCTGACAAGTTGTTGGCGTCGCTTCTGTGGCCGCGTTACAGTCGTGCAATGCAGTGCTACGTGTGGATGATGTGAATTCCGAGAGTACTCAACGATAGCCATATTCCACTTTGATGGACCGGATGATTATAGTGCAGAGGTGATCTTTATAGAGGAAAAAATCCTAGTTGCTTCATCAGTAAACATGTGTGATAGTCTTTATACGTTTTTGTTAATGAGGAGATGGCGTTTATTCGGGCGGACCCTAGAGTCCTTATCAAAACTCAGACAAAAATGTTAGTATTCGCCTGTAGTCATCCAAATTAGGACTTTTGTGTCATTTCAGCAGCCCTACGTAAAATGACAAGGATTATTTAGTTTTTACGAGATCCTTGCAATGAATCTCGCTTTTGGATATGAACTGAAAAACCAATTTTTTAAATCTGAATGCTAATGATAAACAGTTGATAAATTCCCAAATTCGGTATTATTTTTAGATTCTTTTAGAAAACAATATGTTAATGAACGAATCACGTTTGTTGACCACTGATTTCGTGAGCCACTTTCACAGTAGACTTGGTCGATTCTGTCAACATCTGTCTGCTTGATGAAGAATTAGTTCGCAGTTGTCGGTTGTAATTTTTCGTCCTTTATTTGAAAGTTATTGCTCATCAAAACATTCATTGTTCCACCATTCGCTTGAAAAATGTCAGTTATAAGCCCGCGGTTTAATTACACTGAAGTAATTTCAAGTACCTATGCGATCACACAATCGTTAATGTGCAGAGGTGTATCACGGATGCCAGTTGTGTAAACGCGAATGACGAGTAGAACCTCGGAAAGTGATGGGACAGGACAAACTGAAGACAATTTTAACATCCCAGGCAAACCAATAAGCAAATAATCGCATCGATTGAGAAAACCCACCAGAGTATTTACTAGCAATTGAGCGAATGGAGGTGTGCAATTACAATGAACGATTATCGAGATTAGGCACTGTATAACCAAAGGTTTTAAATGTTGCCCATTGCCAAATTACGGAAAAGTCGCTACAACCTACCCCTAGTATTTTCGAAATTTATAGTTTTTATCTAAATTAAAAAAGAGAAGTTAATTGGGTCGAAATCTCTTGTTTTCACAAAGTAGAACAACCAATTAGAAATTAAGTGTTTGACGAGTTTTCATTTGTCATGTGTCAAATAGTAAACAGACGACTATGCTCGCTTACTCTTCAGACAATAAACTATGCCCTATGTATTTGATGGAACTTATACGTGTAGGTTATGTAGACAAATTGTAGGATATACGTCCACGGGGTTGTATAACGTTATCACATATCGAATCTATAAAAGACGTAGGGTTTAGTGATTAACGCCAATTGAATTTAGTGATCCCAAAAACGGTTCATTGTATTTTACAAAGATACTGGGTCGAGATTAATTTTAGTTGCCTTTAAGTGTTGTGGTATAAAGCGGGAATTGTAGACCGTACAAATGGCTAATAATATTAGTTGATTTCTTTCAATAGTCATACCAAAGCTTCCTTATGTGGACGAGAATTATAGGAACCGTCTAAAATGACGGCAACAATATGTCTTTCAAGAAAACACAGATTCTCAACATCCTAATTGAAACTATCACTTTCCCCCCTAATTTCTCTCCGGATCATATAGTAGAGAACTGCCATTTGGAAATGGTACAGAGCCAAGCATTGTCACTTGAAGGGCACCTGTGGATGTTGCAGAAGTGGAAGATAAGTCGAAACGATCGTTCAATTTAGAAGTTCTGAAATTCACAACAGGTACTATATGGTACAGAATGTCTTCTTTTGCACCGCAAACGTAAGTTCAACAGCAATGGGTTTATGTCAGTTGTTTTGATTTTTTGCAAATATTAACATTTTAGATCTGCTATATTCGTCCTCTTACTGACTGTACTGTACTGCACCGACTGATTCTCATTGTTCTTCTGTTGTAACATATGAACGGCTTTCAATTATGGAATGAAGAAGATCAAGGAAACAAGCAAAATATGAGAGAAAGCAGATACACACTGATAAAGCGTAAAAACGGACAAGAAAAACGGATAGATAAACGTACTGTTCATGCAGTCCCTCCTTGAGAATCGTGCGCAGGTCACACTGTGAGAGATGCCGTACGTGATTGCTTGGGTTACGGCCAAGTAACTGTTCACCGTTTTGTTCAAACGGTTTGATTTAGTTCAGAACACTTGGTGTTTACATTATTGATCGGTAGTATCAGACCACGTGCGCTTAGCACGAACGACCACCAGCTAAAGTCGTAAAGAACTTTGCTGTCATGAAGGAAAACGAGGTTTTGAAATTGTCAGACAGGTTATATGATAGCACAACCGCTTATAGCCAATTAGTACGGGTATTCAGCTGAGCTGTCAACACGTCAATGGAGAAAGTATGAATAAAGTGCAAACGTTAACAGTTATTTCTCCAACCTGCCTATAGATATTTGTCTACTAGCGTCCAGCATTTTGTACACTAATCTAGAAATATAAAGTATATTTCGAAAATTAATTCGTTTATTAACATTTTGGAACTTTTAATTGGACGTTCATTAACTCAGACAACCTTGCGTCTTCTGCTTAGCTTCATCTGCTTGGCAAACAATTGTGGTTGAACCAAACGTTAACAAACGCAAGCAAGCACAACTTGTGATTACGTACTTTTAAAAAGGCCATCATAATGACCACAGGTTAATATGGAACCATAGTAAATGACCAGTATCTTCTAGTGAATTTCAAGACAGAAGTCAGAATTAATGTGTAACTTACTGACAGCCTGTAAGTATGAAATGTTGTACTGTCCAATGTGCCCCTCAAATTCACTCCCGTCTGTTTCATGCAATACTTACTGTGATGGACCGTAGCTGCAGAATAGTAAAACAGTAAACAACCTCAAACAGACAAACAACATTGCTTGCTGCAGTTGAAGTTAGCAGTCACCGAGTATATCACTCAAAAATTGTCTGCGTTTTAAAAATCTGAATTTACGAAATGATGTATTTACACTTCATATGTGTGAAGTCGTCACATGGTTTTCCAACAGACTACAGTGTCGTTTCATCCCACATCGATTTATCGGTCAGCGATTACCAACAATGCTTCTGATACGACATCTGTGTGAAAGCTGGTACATCGGACGTTCCAGTGGTCTGAACCCATCAGTTGCAGTTGCCAAATTGCTTAGTCCGTGGTCTGCGTTTAAACTCAGTGTCACATTAATATGCTGCATGTGATTGGCATTTAATTCTGCATTTATTCTGTCTGAATCAAGTCACGAAATGACGAACCAAACAATGTGCAGAAGGCACTCTGCGAAGCTATTTTAGTCGGCCTCATTGGTTACGACACATTAACTTTGCTTGCATGCACTATTTCACATAATTGTAAAAATATGGGTCAGTCGTTAACTGGAGTCTAAAAATCAGACCTAGCCAGGACTAACTGATGTAAGCAGCACAACAAGCATAAATAGAATGTTTTTAAAGCTCGGCGATCGGTTTCAACTTTCAATAATTCACTTGTGACTCCGTTTTCTATCTTCATTGCAATTAACGGTTCATTCCTACTTTACCCCTCGCCTTACTTCATACTCGCCCGCGAAACATCGGCCGTACGTTCTGACCGATGAGATTGGTCGAAATGTCCTTACAGTGTACATCTTGTGTGTCCTAAATTCATCCGGTCACGCAAATGTTTTAATTATATAAAACACACAGGACAAACGCAACGTTCTAACAGGTGCTACTGAGTACACAAGACTTTGGTGGTCCAGACTTATTGTCACATGCTATTTGACATTAACAAATGGCATCGTATAGTTGAAGCGAAATGCAAAAGTGGTTTGGTATATTACAACTAAACAACGAAGACTACTGTCAGCCTACAGTGTAGAAATAAATACTGTTCTTAACTCGATACTTACGCCCAACTTCTTCACAAGTATTTCGCATTGGACACTAAACAGAACTTCACTGGTTAACTACAGAGGGTTGAATGAAATTATTCTACTGGATCACCACAGGTACAACGTCTAGATTACGGATTATTAGTCATGGAGTTGATTGGCCTAACCAGAACATCACTATCAGTTAATGACAGTTTACGCATTCAGATAGACTTTCCCAACCGTTACTCACAGACGAAAGTGGCTCGCACTTCAGATAGCGTAATTCCGTCGCACCTAACGTCGGGTCACTAGTAAGCTAATCATCACGGCCGTCACATGAAAGTGTGGCCAGAGTTAAAATCCTGGCCGTTGTAAGTAACTCAAACAGGAGAAAAGCACTAATCTTGTGCTTGCTTTCGAATAAGGTTGTAGGAGAGAAAAGCCTGTCTGTTTTGAAAACCGGGATCATTTTTGAGTGATATTCCATCCACCCATCTTGTTTTGAGCTAAAACCTACATTTTGGAGACCTGGCAGCGGTTTTGTGCTTGTTTAACTAAGAAGAATACACTACCATGGACAGAGAATATGTGTTCCCAAACATACTGTGGATGTACTGAACGCAGCGAGCGTCAGGATAGTTTTAGATAAAGGATAACACACCACTGGTTCATACTGCACTTTACCGAGACCAACTGAGTGACAGCCAACCAAGTCAGAGAGGTGATTATTCCGTCTTTCCGTTGAATAGTTTAACGCATTTGTTGAGTATGTTTAAAGCTCACAACCAGTGATTCTCAGACAACATGAACGATCGAATAGATGATTATTGATTTAAATTGGCCTAACGGACAAGTGGTGACAGACGAAAGTTCGTCACAGGAAACACTGGCTGAATGGCAGAACCAGGCAGAAGTGAACTTGACGTTTAGATGAAAGCTTCGCTGCGTTGTAGAGGGGACGATGAGGATCTTTTTTGTTGAAAACGTTTTCGGTACACTGTTGCCATGATATGAACAAAACACAATAAAACTTCTTTAGCTAGGCCCACTCACTGACGGAGACGTGAAATATTGATAGTTAGAACAGAGTATAACTTAAACGTGCAATGAAATGAAAGGCGATGCACATCTGTTTACAGTAATTTGGACACTGCTCACCAGAACGGCGAAGGCTGTCCACCCCTTAAGTAAACCAACAAAAACCGCATTCTGATATCCGGAAACGGTAACAGCGTTTGCTCAACAGCTTAGTGATAAACAAAAATGACAGTTAACAACGGACCGTTTTTAATATACACAGATTTTGAGACATTCAATATACTTAGGTTCGTCAGCAACACCTAGTGCGGCATTTGCTTTTGAGTCTAACGAAAACATACCAGAAAAAACAGGAGAAATCGATTTGTTCAGATCCTGACATACAAATTTCAAGGTGACAGATTATTGTGGGGTCACAAACTTTGACCGGCTAGTTCACACTGTACAGCGTCTATCCACGGAATTCGGCAGATTAGAAGGCAGTGACCTCAAGAAGAAAAGTAAGCAGCTGGTGATGGCGGTAGAAAGTGTGAAGATGAACAAGATGAAATGAATGATGAGTGATGAGTGAGATAAATGAGACAAACAAGCCAAAAATCTGACAGATACTTGAACGAGTTTACGGCTATCGTCGCTTTGTGTGTAACAGGACGAGACGTTTTGCCCGCCATTGTCTTAACATGTTTTCTTTTTTTCCTGTGGTTAGAGTTCGGTGGGCGATCACGGAGACAGTTCACGAATAAAGGTACTGACTGAGGGAAAGGGATAGACACTAGATACGCGTGTTGGAGTGTCAACCACAAGCGGATTAAAAAAAACTGGCCATTAAAGTAGATAGGTAGAACCGACAGTGTTGAAATTGATATATGCAGTGTCAGGCAGCGTTATTGGTCGATAACGAGAAGGGAACGATAATAGGTGTCGAACTGCTATGCTGACTAATTAAAAACAATGACCTAAATGAAAAGAAGCTACTTGTCACTAGTGATGTTATGAAATTGTATCACAAGAAAAAGAAGCAGAGATGCCAGACGAAAAGAGTCGTTTCCAATTCCTTAACAGGTTGTTCGTCCTAAGCCGTTAAGCGATGTCTTGATTATCTCGTTCATCTACTATCTAATATAGATTATCAGTACGGATACTGTAAGTGAAGCGAAGGTTCGATAGACATGTGGAATGCTAACCAATAGACAGGAGACTACCACTCAAGCTGATAACGGAAGAGAAGAGGCAGTTAAACAGGATAGTGGATAAACGAATAATTGACTAAGCAAACAGCCCATTTTCATCGTCAGTACTATCCACTAAAAAAGCTGACGGGATCTACCGATTTTGTGTCCACTTCTGGGGACTGAAACGAGTGGTAATCAAAAGTGGCTTCCTGACAATGCAAATAAGGAAGATGTTTGCACTCCCTTACGAAGGTGAGTTAATATCCCTCATAAATTTGCATCCCGATTACTGGCAAACAACAGTGGAACAAAGAGATGAAACAAAATTAGTATCTATCTTGATAGAACAGTAGTACACATTCTTTAAGATGTCAGTTGGTTTTTGTAACGCTCCAGCCACATTTACACACTTCCTACTTCAGGTGTTAGAGCATCAGAAAGAAATAACCATGCATAGGGACGGTGTTATAATATTATCTATTGGAAAGCGAAGACACTGAAAATGAATGACGGCAGTGACACGACCATTAGGCGAAGGCGGTCCAGATTTGAACAGTGAGTCACATTAAATAGAACGAAATACAATCGTTCATTTGGGAAATAGTTTGTAACGGATAGATTTAGTCACTACCAGAGAGGCTGGCAAACACTAAGAATTTTCCGGTTCCAAAATCAAGACAATAATTGAGATGGTATCTCGGAACGGTCAGTAACGGTTCAGCATTCCAACTTAGTTTCCGTTAAAACGCACATCCACATTTCGAACTGGTTAAAAGAAGAGCAACTTAGTCTGGGCTTAGGAAATGTAGATAACGTTCAATTAACTGATGCAGGACGCTGCCACCAGGCCACTAGTTGTCTATAATTTCGCTTCATGAACATAAGTGTAAGAGCGGCGCGGGAGCGTGAGGAATGGACGATAACGAACTTGTTTTTCAGGACAATTGCACAGAAAGTCATTTGCACTGTTATCGTTTCTGTGCATAATCTGGTTTGCTATAGTGACTTTTTCAGCGGCTTTCAAATAAACTTCAGTAGTCTTGCTTAGTTAATCTGAACATCGCTTAGCCGTGTGATAGTTTCTGATCATTTGTGTTTGACAAGGATTCAGAATCCCATGGATGAGTGAATCCATAATACCGCCAAAGTCACGTACGATTGACGGGGTGGATGCCAGAATTACTAACCATTCAGTTAATTTTTTTATGTGTGGTGATCTTCAGCAGGTGCTCCAGTCAATGGATTTCTATTGCCTCGCATAAATTTTTTGTTTTTATTGAGAAGCAGAAAAGTCGCCCCGGAAAAAAATTACATTTCAAGATACTAACCCAGCTTAAAGAATCACTTTTTCGGGAGCTGACGGATGACGGGTTGAAAAGAGAAATGTCAAAACGAGTCACAGCCTTGGAGATGGAACAGAACGATAACACATAAGCCTCGGCACAAAGCTGGTACAAAATACCCTTGTTCATTGAATCTCAATTTTACGGGTTCTGAGAAGAATGGGATTCGGCCCAATCGAGTAAGACCACTGGACACATCCGACAAGACCAAAATTCTGTAAAGGAATTGTATGCTCTGACTAATTTCTTATCAGACCCATATAAAGCCTGAATTTTTCTCCGGCTTTTGCCGCGTAATGTGAAGCGCGATCAAAACTAGCAAGCGAACAAGTGTTGCTTTACTGTTAACGCTATTTTTGTTTGTGTTATTGGTTTAGTTGACATATTGAGCTTCTGGCTCATGCTTGTTCCAGTTGTTTGTTTTTACATGATCATCTGTGGAACCCTTACTTCGGAGGACTGTTGTTCTCCAGTGACTCCATGCTGCACACACTGTAACGAAAAAGCGTTCATTGATGCACACGCTTTATCGTCTAACTCACTTGTTACGCCACATGCGCGCTCGCGTGTATGAACCGAAATTCTGGCGCACAACGCACTCCCGGTTTCCGCCCACACGTCGTGTGCACTTCTGCCCGGTTTATGTGTGTGGCCGACGCTTTCTGTCACGGTTTTTTCACTTGTCATTTAACGTCCTTTGGTCCGATCTCCTTCAGTGATGGCTCATCCGGTCGCCCGTGTTTTTCGCGATCTGATCATTATGGGTTTTTGGACGTACCTTACCGTCGCGTTGAGGTATCATGTCGAAAGTTGGAATACTCACACCTCCGGTTTGGCAATCCACCACATTTGATTCACGAGTACAACATGTAACCAAAACCGAAATGTCCAGCTCGCATGTTACAACAGTAGAAGTGCAAGTATAGTGAAAGTATACCATATCTTCAACCTAAAGGTACTAGTGTGATGTGATTTTTATGAGGAAATTTCAACCAGGTGATACTTCTGGTATTTTTTTCACATGAAGATAAAGACACCGTTTTGTAAACAGGAATGTTTGGAGAACTTGAGGGTACCCATGGTTTAACTGTGTTTAGAAAACTATTCACATAACGCATAAGAACGTATAAATTTAGCTTCATTATAACACCCTTTGGCGACTAAAACGTAACAGCTCAGATCAGGTTAACTGGAAATCGAACGACAGTCTGCAAACGAAACCAAAGAACGGAAAACCGTCAAACAGATTCTGCCACACACCTTTAGAAATGCAGGACAGTTCAGCAGCGATACAACAAACTGGAAAACGGCACACCATTCCTCAGTCAATAAGGGAACACCTGTCTTCTTTGTAAATCCTTCTCACTTTTAATGTAGCTTATTCTTAAGTATTAACTAATGGCATATGCTGTTTCCGAACCTTGCACTGCCTATTAGTCCTTGGAATGTTTGTCACCAGCTGGCCGGAACACAGTGGGCGACTGTGATAAGCAATACTGCGCACACAGGGTATACGCCCTAATATGAGCGAGCACAACGGCCTTACACTGGTATGTTAACAGAAGTTGCTAACCCGACTAGATCGAGGGAAATCTTCGCAATCGAAATGTTTTCTAGTGGCTTTGTCTCCACGTTTTGCCATTACGTCCAAGCACCTGGCACAGTGTGTATGGAATCGCAACTCAAATAAGCGTCACCTAGCAGCTTTGTTGTGAAGGGCGATGTACAATGAACTTTCTGAACCATACTGTTGTTTAACTACCTTCAGCAATGGGTAATTCTTGATGGCAGCCAATGGCTTGTCAGTTTCAATCTTCTGCGGAAGAATGTTCATGCTAAACCTACGCTGACCATACATTTCACCACTAACGGTGGAAGACGTATATCGGGAGTTGTTAACATTTCATTTACACTCTTCATTGACAAATGTAAAACAACAGAATACGCATGACATTTTTGATATATGTGAACATTATGAGGCTCTAAAACAACAGCTATAAATGAACCGCCTGACTTTTCTTCAGCTAGATAAAGGTTCTTGTGTAGTTATCATGAACAAAGCTGATTATGACTCAAAAATGAATGGTATCTTTGCAAACAAAGGAAAATTTCACACAGACAGTACAACTGACAACAACACTTTGGCAGACAAGTAGACCTCAAAAAAGCTACTAACCTTAACACTACATGGATACACTTCGAAACCGCAATAAAGACAAATGAAGCCAACTGAAACCCACATACCACAGTTAACAGAAGTTTCAGGAAAGCATAGGTGTGATATCCCATTAACGCCAATCGTATGTGCGTACAACCCACTGTACTATAAGCTTGCCGGATGGTTTGTAGACATTCTCCATCCTGTCCGTCAGACGTTTACCACTCGTTGTGCAAAGGATTCTCTCGTAATGGTACAAACTTTAGAAAAAGTATCGGGGAATTTCCACAGGATGTAATCTATCAGTATTGACTCTTTACAAATGTTCTTATTCGAGGAACAATTGACTTTTTGTGCAATTTTATTTCCCATCAAAATTTATCGTTTTATTTTCCAGTTGATTACCTCATTGAACCTATGCTTTCATGCACTGGGAATATCGGTTTTGATTTTGGAAAATTATTATGTAAACAGGTTGATGGTGTGATGTTGGACAGTCCATTGGACCCAGCGCTTGTAGATATAATTTTAGGGATGAAAGAATTGAAACTATCTGATGTTGTAATTGGTGCCAGCCCCTATGAACGATACGTAGATAATATCTTGAATTTTGCCGCCAATATTCATTTTGCTTGACATTTAAACCTTTCTTTCATCTCAGTCTTTCTGTTTCTCATGAAGAGGAAACAAACAATAGTTCATCTTTCAGATTACTGATGAGTAGTCGGGGATTTCGTTAATTTCAAGTTGAACATCATCCACAACTGATCGCAGCTGTCATATTCCCATAGACTTTCCAGTCGGCCCCTTTCGAAAGAAAGCACTACACACGAGTTTCGCTCTCATTAGAATTCACCAGTAGTGCATATCCTTGCCACAGTGCGGACAAGAAATTCGGCCACGCTTTTTCATAAGGCAACCATGTTTACCACTGTGCCATTGACCTCATATTAGCCACGACCGAATTATCATATGTGAATGCTCAACCACTTTCGCTTGTGAGTAGTGACCAAGTAGCCCTGATCGTCTCGATATCGCTGAGCAGGTTTAATGAGGTGGGAGATTTTGACCCGTCTAGGAAGTTCTAATCGCAGGATTATCGATTGGAGTTAAGGGACACTAGCTGTGTCTCTCATCAAAACGACCCGGCAATCTGATCATTATTCATAGGCGAAAGTGTTTGAGCATTCAAACCCGATAATTCGGTCCTGCCTAATGTGAGGTAAATGGCACAGTGGTAAACACGGTTGCCTGATGAACAGCGTGATCGTAGTTCTAGTCGCCGCATTAGCAAGGATATGAACTACTTGTGAGTTCTAATAACAGCGAAGCTCGAGTCTAGTGCTTATTTTCGACAGGGGCCAGCTGGAATCTCTATGAGAATGCGATAGCTGCGATCAGTTGTGGGTGATGTTCAACTTGAAGGTTTATCTTTCCTAGACATTTTACTCATCAGACGAAAGAATAGCTCTCTGCAGCGCTCTGTGCACCGTTTGTAGCTGTCAGTAGTTGCAATTTACTTCTTTTGTACCAGTTTCCTAAAAACGAGATCTGGTGCAAATCCTGTTTCACCGAGCCCGGTAGATTTGCACAGATGGCTGCTTGCGACCATAGAGGAGGGGTTAAAAAGATGTCGGTTCCGGAGGAATACCCCGAGAATTTAATGGACATTCACAGTCAGAAAAGACTGATCACGATTACCGTGAGTACGCTCCCTAAGAAGCACGTCTTTTTTAACCAACCCTTCGGAAGCGGCAATACCGCAACTAACGTATATCGAAAACTACAGTCTACCGTAACTGGTACATGCCTTGTTGCTGAATTGCGTTTGCTACTCACAACTAGGAATGTCACTCGGCCTGTTAATAATCGTAGCCTACGGAAATGCTGTGTCTCATATGCAGTCTGTCAGTCCATTTCCAGTTTCGTTGACGTCTGTACTGGCAAAACAGACTGGTAACTACGACAAAGAATGGTTGAACATATGCCTAAGTGGTTGGTGCACGCGATGACGCAACAGACAATGACAACAGAGCGACTGAGACGAAATCCGATCCCATCCACTGCAAAACAAGTCATGGAAACAGGCCACGTTGTTGATCCTGACAATCTGTTTCCGGTATTATAGCGCAATCGAACTCGTAAATTGCGTACTTTCTCCTGAGCAACGTTAATCAATAGTTACCGTCTTGCCCTGTGTATGTATAAATTGTTGCCTCATGCAGATTTTCTGATCTGGAACTGATAACACTCTTGATTTCTTGTAAACCTAATAGTGGAATGTTCTTATTGTTGTTACAATCCGCATGTCCTGTATATTCTAATGTTTCGTATTCATGACTGAAGTGAGTAAACGAAATGTTGACATCTCGTGACGTATGTTTTCTATCGTCATTGTTAAACTGGATTAAGGGAACTGAATGTTTATACATCATTGTGTGTAGCGTCCCAATATCACTTGGCCTTCTGTTGCAATAGACGGCACTATATGGAATTTATGCAGCAACACCTGTAGAAATTACACGTTTGTGCGATCCATGTTAGTTCGGGTAACTAAGTTCGTACTAACAAATTTTCCTGACAGTTCGTTTTCTTTACGAAGTAAATCAACGAAACTCCCTTCCGTATTAGCTTCTATTGTTAACAAGATAACGGAGTTCGTTAGAAAACAATAGGTCATAGACCAGTGCGACGTGTATGATATTGACTAACCAATCATCTCTTTCAAATTATGCATTTAATTAACATAACGATGAAGATCTTGCCTAATGTTCACATGAAACATCTTGAAAGGCGGTCTTGTTTTATGTGTTTGGAACATGAATGTTTTGTTCTCAACCAACTACTCCCGAGACACATCTGCTTAGAAAGAGTACACTTTGAGGGCGGAGGAAACGGGAACCCACTAAGTCTAGATTAAGAGTATTTGGTAACGGCAGGTTTTTTGAGTAGAAAATAAAATTCATTACAGGTCTGCATCTGTTAATTATTTGAGACTGTACTCTGGAGCAGTCACTTTATACTATCGACGTTTTCGCTGAAAAGATAAGATTTATTTGTATCTCTAACGTTGAGTCCGACCCAGAAGAATGCTATCCTCCGCCTTCTGATTGCACGTGTACTTCCCCATCAGCAAGATTCTTCCCAGGAACGTTTCCACACACACTTGAAAAAAAAATTCAGACATTTCTAGATCACTGATGGATCCGTCAAATAAAATTGGGAATTTTTTTAAAAGTAATATGCTTCTAAAAACTTGTCCACTTATGATCAGTCTATCAAGTCGGTAAATGCGTAAACACACAATTGATAAGAGTGGTGAAACAGGAAAGCGGGTAGCACAGGGACAACTTCGACATCAAAATAATACAGGTACTGCGTGAGATATCAGCACATCGGAAGCAAACGTTTATTTGCACATATCGGTAAGTCTGCATCGATGCTGTTTCCGAGGCTAAGTTGGTGTTTGTAAAACACTATTTCTCACAACATTGCTCAACGGTGCTTTCCTCACTTTGTCCGCCGGTTACTTTGATATCCTAATACACTCTTCTTCTGACTGCGTACATTTAATGCAAACTGGTCGGCCACTTTCACAGCACTCACTGCTCCGTAACACTTGTTCCAGCTTTACCGAAAGTAGTTCAAGCTCTTGTTATTATCGAAATGGTATGCGTACATACAAGGATGGCCGTTACATACCTGGTGTGCATTCTTCTGAACAGGTTAACATGCTATTTGCGAATCTGGCTCCAACGAATCTGATCCTGAGGCTTCTTATTGCCGATCAGTTGTAGTGGGTCTGAGGGTCCCACTGCCTCAAGTAGTCCTCTACACTGCCATAACTTCCTAGATCCCAGTCTTG
Source organism: Paragonimus heterotremus (assembly GCA_013368495.1). NCBI lineage: Eukaryota > Metazoa > Platyhelminthes > Trematoda > Plagiorchiida > Troglotrematidae > Paragonimus > Paragonimus heterotremus. Next base: position 77,464 of record LUCH01002061.1, read on the forward strand.
GTGTATTTAGACTCCTCTAGTATCTGCAAAGGATCTCCAGTCAGGTTTGAACACGGTCATCGATCAGATGTTTTTCCTACCAACCGTTCTTTGACAGCCTCCTGTGCATTTATCAGGTTCTGAAATGCGAGGCCCTGCAACTTGAAAAATCACGCGCAGCCACCTGTCTGTTTCTTCACCAGCCAAGTTTCTGACCAGCCTTTAGACGTGGCAGTCACCCATACATTAGTTTGATCAGCAACTCACATATATGCTTTGTGGCAAAAAGTCGTGAGCCAACAAAATCACTGTTAACATTTCTTTTTAACCCCTGTCTGTAGTCGGCATCCGCTCTTTTAGTCAATCAGGCTTACTGGGAGCAATATGATACATTGTACATTTTCTTGATAACTGGGCGCACCAACATCTTCCGGAACCTCCAGATTTCGAAGCAGACGTCTTGAGGTTTTGCAAAACCATATTTAACAACTAAACAGTCTAACAGCATTCCAGACTGCTGTTAATTTTTGTCAGTTATGCCTTCTTCCAGATTTCCTGTTTCAAACAAAAAATTAATCAATGAAGCGTTCATTTTGAGACTGTTTTTTTCGTCCAGAGGGCAGTTTACAGTCCACATATTACATCTGCAGCAAACGCTTATATGATTCCCATCTTTCTTGCTAACATTCGTAGTTGATAATTTATGACCTGGCTTTTCTGTTGCGGGCCAATTTTCGTCCGCTTCACTTGGTTCGTTTTGTTGACCTCTCTGACCGTCAATGAATTGTTGACCTGTAGTTGATAGGTCATGCCACTCACCAGACTGGCAATGAGAACAGTATTGAGTTGCCACCTTTGTGAGCTAATCAGTCAGAATGCACTTTTTGGAATCCTTGTCCAACTGTGGCAGGGATCTTAACAAGACCGCCCCACTGACACGGTGTAGATTACAGTGTCTCATTCATGGCCCAGCCTAGCGTCCTCGAACCGTGGCTTTGCATCCCGACAGGCACCATGGCCTCCGAACATGGCATTCAGCGCTCAACAGTAGACGGCGTACTCCAGTTCCGCGGGCTCCATTCGTTTTACCCCAAGATTCATATCTGCACCCCCCCCAAGAGGCCGCCAGCTTTGCCCAGTCAGTACTGGCTTCAGCCACCTTGATCACTTCGTCGAACTCTTCTGATAAGTTATGGATCTCACCATCGTTAAAAGACTGTGTCCACGACACCAACACGGCCAACCATAGTTACAGCTCGAAATGTTGTGAGCCCGAAGCGCTGATGACCGAGGAATCGCCTGTTCATCAACTCGGCATAGGCAGCATATTCCTCAACAATACAACTATGCTCTCTTACTTGGTTGCTGGTCTGATTGTTCTTTCGATTACTCTGTAATAGAATAGTTTTACTCTCTGTAGTTGCTAATCGTTTAACTGTTATTGTTCGTGATGACTTCAGCCGATTCGTGTGGGATAAACAGAAAAGAGCTACATCTGTTGCACGTGGAAGTCCATCGGCGGAAGGTTACCAGCGTGGTAAGTAGTTGACTGGAGGTCGGTCCATTTTATAATAATCATGACAGCTGCCATAGGTAAACCAATACTTTTGTGTGGTGAATACTGTCCATACAACTTTTACCAGTTACTGTAATGAACTGAGTAGTCATGCCAACAACATTGGTTAAACAATGCCCTATCTGACCAACTCTTTTCAAAACCAAACCCACCCCATCTCCCACAGCCGGTTTGAGAATTAGCTTCGAGAAAAGATAATATGATTTTGCCATGGAATAGTAAAGCATTTCGTCCCAAAGAAAGTGACCATTGTATACAAATTATCAACGTTTCTGCTCGCCAATTCACTTATAATTCGGAATCCCTGAAAAAAGCAAGTTACACTTTTGTTTCGCCCTTGTTAAGGCTTATTCGAAGTGATCTGTCTAACCTCAATCAGACATTCAATCCAGACATATGTATCTATTAGTTGGTCATGTGCCATAACGCTGTGTACAACACAACTGGTATAACTGAAAACAAACTTGGTCGGTGTTCAGTTTACAACAGTAATCTAAGTGTACACATACTACTACCCATTGACAGAGTGTAAAACATGTCGAAAATTACTGGATCTTTGGAAATGTGAATGTGCTTGACGCTGTTAACCTACACTAAAACCAAATGAACAATCGCGAATCAGCGTGTGAAACTGAGCTTGTGCAATGACGGCTTTTCTTCACTCGTAGTCCGTACAAGCTACCACTCCACAAAATGTCCTAATGCGGCCCATCTGCACACCGAAAATCTTCACCCAAAGTCTTAACGTCATGTTTTCCAAACTTCACTTCAATCTTTTCACTTGCCCAAACTTTTGAATGACACTCTTTCACATGTTCCCATTCAGAAGCCTTTCCTCTGCTTGTTGATATACCTCGGGACTCACTCAAGATGAAACCAATAACGTGAACTAATCTTCGTTAGGACAGGTAGAACTCTTGCTGGGTATGGGCATTTCATTTGTACCTCGTCTGTATGTCATCAAAAACTTGAGCAGGTACATTATGGTGTGCAATTACATTACGTGAACGGAATAATTGAGGTATATAAAAGGTCGTAATCCAACTAATCAAACCCCCCAAGTTACTGCCTCCTATGCATTCTGTGTTGACTATCTTTACCCCCTGGACGTGGTCTTCACGAAACATCATACCGAAAGATATGACCCAGTTTACACCATAGGTTGTTAGCAAAGGGTGTTCTACGCAGTTTGTGCATCAGGGATTTCCATTTTAATCTTAACTTCGTTGCTTATCCATTAGTTTTCTCGTTCACTTCAAGAAATGCTTATTGATAATCAAGCATTTACTTCCATCCTAGTTTTCGTATGTAGCTGAGAACATTTTAGTCGGCTTCGCCCAGTCTCAGCCACATTGGTTGCATTACACAATAATCATATTATCACCATATATAATCATACCATTATATCATATTGTAGTGGTAACTACGGATCAGATCTGAAACAGTACTTCACGTCTGTACGGCTGTTTCTAGCACGTTTCTATACGGATCCCAGCGCGCGCGTTTCGTGCACTGTACTTTTGAAAGCCACGTTTCTTCTTGTTTGTATGTCACGACCTACGCGCAACGTCACAAACTGACGAATACTCTTAGTACACCCTAAATTTCAACTGAACATTTCGAACTCAAAGTCATACAAACATTTGTTAAAGTCAAATTTGAAATCTGATAGTGACACTTTTATACATACCTTCGTGCAGCTTGTGAATGCGATACACATACAGAAGCTGGCAGTCTGTCAACGAGAGGTTGTTTTTTAAGTGTCCCAAAATCAATAACCGAAAAAACGTTTCCATTCTTCTAAGCTTTCATACGACCAGTTCCATAATTATACGGACAGTCGATTTTGTCTCACATCTCGTTTAGTTGTACACATAGAAAAAATGTTTTGAACGTACGTGTGATTTCAGACAACGCATTATTTAGTGTGTAAACGGTTGAAAAACTTAAGCCGTTGATTCAATTGAAAATTTCCCCCGTCTTCTGTGTATACGGATACATAAAGTCAGTGTTTATTATGATGCTCTAAAATGAAATGCATCCTGTTTTAGATGTACTTTACTTCATTCACCTTACACAGCCGCTCTGCTATTCAGTCACATTCCGAATACTGTCTGAGCATTGCTGACTTATTGGCAGCAAACTGCCTCAAACACGGAAATCTAAGTTTTTTATAGGCCCACAAGAATACCACTCACCAAATTCAGGAGTTTGATAGTTTGGCATTCCTATAAGTGTTGTTCACTCGTCAGAGTGCTATAGAACGCTTTGGGCAGTCTAAATCAGTAGTGCAACAGTTTCCGTCTATTCTTGAGGTGTATGACACAAGAGAACAGTGGAGTTAAAAAACGGTTTTCATAACTCATACTGGAAAAGAAATAGAACCGAAGTGTTATAACTACATAATGAACATAACTAGCAAGAGTGGACGACTGGATGACAATCATTCGACAGAAACCGTTCACGGAGTACGTATAAATATTAGATACCCATATATACATATATATATAGTTGATGTTCGACTGAAAAACAGTAATATTCAGAACCGAGAAATAGGAAATATGAAGGAACTGAGGTGGGATACAAAGTTATCATGATTTGGGATGTAGTTCATCTCTTGTCGGAGGATTGCCTTCAGTTTCAACTGTAAATGTGGATAAGATTTTCTGGAGTGAAAATCGTGTGCACAATCTTGTGTACCAGCAGTTTCACATTGTTTTTATCACGTTAATGCCGGACGGTCCCCACGTTATAACTGCTCACCAGATGCTGCCTGGTGTCAGAAATATGTTTCACATGACAGAACATTGAACCAGTGTCTTAGCCTACGCACACTAAGGATCGGAGCCAGACTGAGAACTTTCAGATTCTTCAGGCTTTACAGGCGAATGGAAACGAAGTTTATTATACATGGGAATTAGATCCGAAGGACGCTGCTTGTAAACCTGACTGGAACTTGTGTTTGCCTCCAGCAGGCAAGTATAATCTCATCATAACAGTACACTCATCAATGGTTTGTCCACTTGATGACCGACTGATCGGTTGTTATTATCGAATACGACAGATGGCATAGAAGAACCAAAACGATCTCGACTCACAGTCAAGAGACTGAACAATGTCATTGGAGCAAGAAACAGCACGATGCCGACTACACGATGCGTAGTCAGACCAAGCAAGCAGACTTTCAATAAAACGAGTATACACGATAACCAATAACTTTGAGTGATTGTTGAAAATACCAGGCTTAATTATGGTCGAAGTACAGACTTTATACCAGTTTCATAGAATAGCATCCCTACGCTATCCAAGAAGGTCGCAATCGAAATCCTTGGTAAATATCACGTACAAGTGTTGCGTAAAAATTTTCTTCGAAAACTCAGTTTATTTGGCTTTCTAGTATCCTATAATTCAATGTCAGTTGAGTTGACTATATAGATGTGTCCTACGGCAATCTTGCTCTATTAGACCAATTTAAACTTTTTGGGATTTTAAGAATAACATTCACAGCTTGGAGTCGTTTTCGCAAACAAATCCAATGTCTACTTATGAAGACGATGTATACAAAGTAGTCTAGTAACTGTACGGTTAACAGATGGAGTGTGCAATCGACGTGAGTTACTTTGAAGAAGTTATTGTAACATAAAAACTGTACAACTATTAATCAGTGTTGTTCTTGTGCAAGACACTGTTCTGATTTATTTGTTGACTGAAAATAGCTTAGTGAGTTCAGCTTATCGTTTGATGTACTGCAAATGAGGCTCCTGGCGCACCACCGCCAGTCATGGTATAATCAATTGCTCTGGTACAACCTTACAAAGTTTACTGAGGACAATAACGAGTCAGTAAACACTACTCAGAACTTCAATTTTTTAGCCTTAAGAATAATAGTAGGCTGTCAGTGGCTGTAATCTCTCGGAATTGCAGAAAAAAATCATTTTTTTCATATTAGATGTATCTTTTGCACTCCCTTAGTTAATGTATTTATTAAGTTAACGTAAACTACTGGTATTCGATCCACTGGAGCACCGAACCAAACATAAAAATTGCAAAACTTGTGTACGTGCAGGTGTCTACGATACCTTCAACTGGTATGTACGAATACGCAATTCTTTCGGTTATTGTATTTAAACTTGACTTTGGCGGTAGCAGCGCCCTGGAATTCGTACTTGGAAACGTACGCCACAGAGGCTTTTAGTAAATGTACCTAGTAAAGATACGTCGGCCACGACAATGCAAACACCTTAAAGTAATCACATCATGGGAGTCCTGCTTGTTCCCACGGTTAGTGGCTGCACAAACACAGTAGAACAAATTGATATCTTCGAAGAGGTTTTAACACCGTGTAGTAACTCTCTGCTCTGTACCTAGTAGGAAACGCCCGTCAAGACTGTTCACGCACGATAACCCGAAGAAACCATCAGCAGCATAATGTCTTGAATTCTTTCGACGTTTCTGTTTGTAAATTTGTAACTAAATCGTAAATGTAACCTTGTCGATTGGAAAATTTTGGCCATTTATCTGACTATCGTTTGGGAGGTTTTCGAACAGTCCAGCTACATGCCATCGGAAGAGCTGCACCACCTTTTCAAGGATCCCAGTGTTATGTGAGCAGAGGGAACAAAACGTAAACGAAACAGATATTATGTCACATTGCGCCGATGGCCACTCTCAAATTTATATTGGAAAACCACTGATCTATTTTTATATGTTATTCCTGTTGATTTGTCATCCACATGTTTTGATACTCTTGCAAAATTGACAAACAAAATATTTCTGTGGGATGTTCTAGGTAAAACATTTAAATATTTCAGAAGCTCCGCTGAAAACTAACGTTTCAGAAAGTATTCTGTTTCTTTTTAGCTTGTAAGGAGCTCTGTATAAAACGCACGCATAGTGTGGTATCAGTCTCTCTGTCTCACGCATATTTTTCGCACACAACAAATATCAGTCAACTATGAAACGACCAATGGTTTTTGAATGCAACCCTTAACGTTTGAGAGAATATTATGGAAATGTCACGTCCTGGCCACAACTGTGTCCCATCTGAATCTGCATCGTCCTGTTATTGAAAGCATTCGGGTACAGTTTGAACGAAACACGACATAACCCAATCATTCGTTCACTAGTAAAACTTGAGAGCAAACCACTAGATGGTGGTCAGTTTTGTTTGCCTTACTTTTTTTAATAACGGCGCTGCCTGGTGCTATTCAAACTATCTGAAAATATTTCTTAGGGATTCCATGTTGCTTCTTCTATACACGTTAGTGCGATGGTGGGCAATGGTCAATCAACCTTCCCAGGATTGATGAGGACAGTTGGCGCTATGTAAATACTAAGTCATCGGTCGCCCAAGCTAATAGACGGAATATCTGTATAGGATCCTATTCAAAGTCGGCTGACAAAACAACATTACGAAAGATAGTTTGTTGGCTCTATGTGACAGTTCACCTGGATGGCTATCACTCAGAGACTGGTACTCCTCTCTCTGGATCTGCTCAGCAGGTAGTCACTGAGTTTATCACTTCAAGATTCCGCATAAAAGCACAAAAAGTTAGGCGGAAAACAAACAGTAAAACAGTCAGTTATATGACCCTGCAACTATTGCATATAACAGAATACTGTATAGGAATCGATGAGTCAGCCAGCACTGTGCAGTTAACACACGAAAATCATGTCAAAAATACAACAAAGAGAAAGTCGCAAATTCAATTCAACAACACTAAAAGTGGTTGACAAATATTCATGCAGGTTTTGTCAATAAAAAGGATTATCTTAAGCGCTGCGTTACAGAGGGGTAGACACATTTCACCTTTGCTACCAAACAACCCCATACAACTTTTATTTCTCAACGTGGTTGACTTTATTGATAAAAATTCAGGGATACTGTGGAAAAGGAATTTTTCTGTGCCATTGCAATTAACCTTCAGCTTCATCTCAAGCATGACATCATAGCTAAGGGATACAGTTTGTTTGTAATACCGTGTTTTGTGCCTACCACTTAGCTCATTGATCATATGTGATAGATTACGCAGACTACGCGGCAACTGGCTTATCGGCGCATTCGTGAGAGCATTATTCAGAGAAGAAAACTACAGACGAACGAAAACATGACGGATTATATTATTTCTTGGTTAAAAGAGAACAACCAGCACGTCAATGTTCACAAGTAGTTCGGCTGAAATATCTCAAAGCTCGATTTCTGCTTAACACTAAAGTCATCATAGTACATCTTATTCTTTATATGCTACGTACATGAACGAAGCTTCTTAATACACAGGGATGGTTGTGGTTATTACTTGATGGACCTAGTCTATCCTGCTTTTCTAGACCCACTTCTTTTTAATTCGTAGACAATACATCTGCCTTTAGTTCGTAACCTAGTTGAACAATATTTTTCTGCTTTACTCTGAAATAAATTTTCATCCCGACAAACTTAACCCGATAGCTTAGGTTGCTCCAACTTTCAGTTAAATGTTACTTTCATTGTATAAAGTCAGGAAGGATTGATGAGTGCGAGGTCGCTTTGACATATGTATGTCCAAGATTGACCATATTCAAGCAATCAGAGCAGATGATCAAAGTTACAAAAGTGTCTTCGAGTTCATACGATTGTTGCGAAGCGACAAATGCTTTTATATTTATTTACCCACTCACTTCATTCAATCGACTTACATCATAATGCAAGTTTTGCCAAACAAAAGAGAAACAATAACTTTGAAATGTATACCGGATTCATAGTTGGTTGTTGTATGTCCGTCGTATTCATTCATATTTGAGAGCTAGGTTTGATGATGATTTGGTATTGAGCAACTATTCCATAAACCACCTTTCTTTCTCACGTCTCATGCGTACGTACTTCTTTTCTTTGATAAAATTGGCCTAAATTTCAAAACACAGATCAACGTTAGTACCTTTCGCGTTACAACGATACGAAACTTTGATGCTGAAAAAGACCGATTCTTGAAGTGATGAGATTGGGTATACGGTTGTCAGTCATGATCACCCAGATGTCCAGGATGAAAATAATTTCATTTCACCCCTACTTATATGACAGCGATTAGGATTTCATGTCGTTATTTTTTAATCACCTTCAAAGAAATGAATTTTCGCCGTGTCCCCGTAGCCGATTATATCCGTTGTGGGAGTTTATTGGTTTAACAGAAATCCACCTAAGAAAACTGTAGGCATCGGAAGAATCAAGACCTGCGTAAAGGTAAACGCAACTCTAATCAGCCTGTTTACTTGCTGGGATACTTAACCACATCAGGACGTTCGGTGTCCTATATTTGGATTTGAGTACCCGACAATCCTAGTGGGTTATACAGCATGTACTTTAATATCCAAGGGTTCTTTCAGGTGATAACAAGAGTTACAATTTTTTCAGCATGTCTGTTCCACCCAAATACTTGAAAACTTGCATTCTACTCAACAGAATTTCAAAATAACCTTTGTTTATTACATCTCATGTCCTCACTACTTCCCTACACAACTTCCATGACGAGTAACATCGTGAATCCAACTCTGATTTATAAACGACGGATGAATATTTGGGAAATGGAGCTGAAGATCACGATATTTTAACTCTGTAACTAAACTATAACACGCACGTATATACGTATACAATTTGGGAATCGAGCAGATCAACAACGGTAGGACACAGACTGTCGTTGGGATATGAGTGAGAATTACAAAACCAAAGCGGCTGCATGAAAAATGGAAACATGAACAGGTATATTGATTCTTATGGGTGACCATGAAATAAACAACCCTGACATCTTCATCCCCATGTTGACCGTCCCAAGGTGAACACATATTGAGCGGTGCAAGTAGGTTTTGTTTATGTCTACAGAGGAACGTGACTGTATGGCAGAAACCGTGACTGGAAATGGAAGACTAGCGGAATTTAGTAAATGTTTCGGGAATTTTGCAATCACGAAAGTTTTGTGTGTCTCCATGTATTTTCTTGCGCGTTGTGTGTTTCTAACTTGATTCATCCTACACAATGCTTCCTCACAACAAAGGTGAATGAGATTAGAAAACCGAAGACGTCGAATGAATTTTACTCATTTTCAGTTGGATTGAACATAATTCTAACAACTGTTCATGTGCAAACTCTCTAGTAACCAAGACTCCAACCAACATCAAAGGATACGACTTACCACAAGGTTGCTGAATCATATACATTAATCACAGAGATGGATGTTCTGTACCAATGTCCCGGAAAAAATCACTTAGTGAGAGTGAATAGGTAAAGAAACAAGTCCATACTGATAAATTGTATCCTTGGAGGAACAGACTGAGTAAAGGTTTTGAGTGAGGTTTCACGTGACACTTCAACTGTTGTTACTTTTCGTCTTGTGAACAACCAAATAAGTACAAGGGTACAGACCAGAAAGCGTATTCATTGCAGAACGTTGAAGCACTGGTATCTTGTGAACAGAAAGATAAAATGTGTAGCGGAGTAGTGGTATTCTACTGTGATCCTATCAATCGTTTGTTACAATGTATCTTGAATAAATACCCAGAGCAAGGTAATATAATAATTTTTCTATGCAATTCGTCGAGAACTACAGAGTACAGAAGAGTAAATAGTTGTTTTGTCGAGTACGAACAAGGATGTTTGAAGTTTCGGTTTATGTTGACAGAATTGCCAGATTTTCGTCGTTGAAGATCACGAACTATCCAAAAGACCTAAGACCAATGGATTCTACTGGGTTAATTGGCTGAGGCTTGAAAATGCAAGGTATTTATCTGCAGAAAAGTAGTCGACTGAATATACACTAGAACATTAAGTAGAATTTGAGAAAATGCTGCTCACAGGAGTACACAAACTATCAGCCGATTTATGCACTGGTTTCTTGAAGACAGCCAGACAAAATGTGTAACGGGGTTTTGGTATTTCATTTTGTTCCTGTCAACAGTGTAAGCTATTGATTTGAAGAAGAGGAAATAGCCGACCAGCATGCACTCCTCATGTATTCGATAAGACATAGTCAAGTCCAGTTAACTCGATGTTCACATGAATAAGTCATTCCCATGATTTGTGGAATGGAAGATTTTACTTCAGTCTATCCTCGGGTCATCTGCTGTTTGATATTACAGCTCCAATGAACCTCATTTCTGGTGAACCAGTAGTCTGAATCCGTTGGCTCACTGTTTCAGCAAATTCACACCCACAGTTCGGAATTGGTCTGAATAGAAATTGGAAGGATCTATCTTCTATTGCAAACCGGAGTTGAGGAAACAGAAGATTTGTTGGGTTCACATCGGAAAAACTTCTGTGCCTTCTCCGCGGATGCGTAGTGCCGAGGGCCTAAACACACAGGTCTCTGATCAACGACGGTGAAAAATCATCTTGACCAAAGTTTACATCTTTTCTAGCGGCCAACCCCTCAGCATCAATGATTCGAACTAACAATTTTGCACAGATTAGAGCACGAAGTCTTCTGATGACAAAGTTGCATTTGCACTGTAACATATGCTTGTTTCACATTGTGAGCACGGTTCGGAAAGTTCTCGACCAGCCCAAAGAGTCACATGGTGGTGAGTTTGCTAATTTCAAATCAACCTTCGCTAAATGGCTCTCTGAACACACAACTGTTTGTTTGATTCCTTTTGTTAAAAACTCATTAACTCCAGTCTCAAGCTGGTTCTCATATCTGGAAGCTTAGGTAGCCTCTAATTCTCGGCTGTACTGCTAGATTATCTCGGATCTAGTGAGCATGTACTTCGTTTGTTCGACTGGGACGTTGGAATTTGAGCCACTGACATGTACCAACCAGTCCTGCGACATTAAAACCGCAGACAACAAAAACCAAGTTATCTGAAACTTTCTCATAATTTTTCACGAGTTGTAATTCAACCGGTCTACTGAAAATGAATACAGTTTCAAGTTCACATTCATAAATCTACACTGTCCAATAACTATTTCTTGAACTTAAATTCGCGCCTACACGAAGACACGATCTGTTATGCTTAATACTTAAGGTATTAAGGGTTATTACGGTGTTTAGTTAATCTATTCTTTCTCTAACACGCATTGCTGTAACAACTGAGGTCACTGGTAAACAACTCGCCGGCTTTTAGTTGTGAAAATCTGTCTACCATATCGGTTGGATCGTCCAAATGATGTGTGATTTTCCCTCTTTAAAAATGACGGAGACTCAAACGTTTTAGAGATTATCTACAACTATTGGTAGAAAACATGAACCTTCCTACGTTGTGACCGGTAAACCGTTTGAATGTCGTAGTAAGACAATTTACTACGAAGTTTTCACAGATCCCTTGACTTTGTTAATTCTAGTCTAGTCACATCTTCATACTGTCAACCTGACACTATCTGACTGTCAGCTTTGTAAATAATAGCTTGATCCAGTATTTTTCCTAAATAGATAGATGAAAAGTTTCGAACACTTTTCTACCATAATGCTTCCGTACAGCTTTGACGTGATTTTTGTTACTGTTTTTCTGTTACCATGTTTCAACATGTTAAGGTTTCCAAACTATCGAGTGATTGATCGTGTTCATATATATATATATATATATATATATATATATATATATATAATTTTCCCAATATACACCCGCACCTTCAACCAGGTCTCATTAAAAATCATTTTACCCAAGCACCCACAACCACAGTTTGCTCGTCACCCACGAAATAAGTTGAGCTGTTGTCAATTCCAAGATTCTTCTGCTGATCTGGTTGCAAATCCAACCGAACAATTTTAATATCTTGTTTTCTAAAGATATGTCTCAAACACCAAATATTCATCTCCCGATGTGTATTATGCAGTTCCTTAAGTTGACCTAAATGAATTCATATTTTTATTTGTAAAATATACATACATACCTTGATCCTGTACATACACACATTCGATAAACCCTGAAGTTAACAAAATAACTTCTGTTTTCAACAATACCTAAATATTTTCCAAGTGAAACTGTCCACAACCCCTACTTATTTGACAGTTGTTTCATCTTAAACAAATGGATTATTTGTGAATCAACCCGACACGGTCTTCTTAATGATAATTGTCGGCGCATTTACTTTTGGGCATAACTGGCTTTTGTTAGCTATATTCCTCAGTTTCGGTTGAACGTACGTTCAGTCATGGATGTCCATTTTCTAGTGCTGATAAGCCCATATCATGACCAGGGTGGACATAACGTTTGTGCGTTTGTGTGCAGATAACAATCTTGTGTGCACTTCGTATGAAATTAATGTAGCAGAAGACCGTAAGCGCTGTTGCTTGACGAGATTTACTTAGTGAGCGGTATATCGATGTCAGACTGCATCATGTACAACTGACAACTTTTACACCATTGAATATCGAACAGGATTGGAACGGGTTGTGCGTAATTGTTTAAAATTAGCGGAGGTGCTAAATCTTCCGAATGCCGTTTGCTGAGGGTACGTTTTCTGTTTCTGTTCACCCCACTTTACATCGATATACATATCCCTTTTTAAATAACATTCTAAGTTCATAGACGTTCAACAGGTTCAAGCATCAGCATAGCATTTGGTTCTGGTGTGGTGATAAAATCATAATCATAATAACAAAACCACAAACATCACAAAACGATTGGAATAACCTTCTTCTGGATCCTTGAACCGTAAAGATTGGGTTAGATGAGGACTGACAACCGCAGTAATTGAATTACTGTAGGAAATCTAGGGTATTCTCATTCACATGTAGAAAATGTGGATTCATGATAAGATCTGAAAGTTATATCACTGATAGATTCGCAATACTTCAGTGTTCTGGAAAAGATGTAAAACTTTGCGGGCGAATACCTGTTGCACGTGAATTCATGGGGTAAACATCATGCATTGAAACAGTTCGAGCTCAAGCCCAGCTTCGGCATAGCAAACGTAGACTATTGCGGGCTGTGGACATAATTTATTTTGGATCACAAACACCTATAAGCGTCAATATACAAAACTATCGGCTAAGTATTGCAACATAATACTGCGTTGATCACGCCAAGTTCTACTAGTACTGCGACCATTGAGGGCTCTTATGGATGACAACTATCAGACGAATAATATCGGGATGATGGAAGGCATAGTTCCCTGGCTACTGCCATCCTCAAGTAGGATAATCCGAAGAGACGTGGTCTTCAAAACTTCGTTCTAGATGCTGGGATTGCAACAGTGTCACAAGCACTCAGGAAAAAGGGAAAACAGTGACAACCGGAATTCACAGGGGCCGTGATAAAATGCTAGCGTGTCTCCCTGACATGCAATGAGACCTATTCACCGTCAAAACCGCCTTGTTGCTTGCGGAATGAGGGACTAGACGGATAATTTACTATTCCTTATTTTTGTTTAATTAAACAGAAACATCCCGGAAGGAGAGGACCGCGATAAAAAAAACTCTGAAGTATGGAGAGAACGTCAGGATAGTGATTTCTTTAATAGCATGTATTACTGATAAGTAGTGGGGGATTCTGTTAATTTCGAGTTTAACATCGCCCACAATTGATCGCAGATATCGCATTCCCATAAACTTTCTAGAGGGCTCTTTTCAAAAAGAAGCACTGGACTCGAGTTTCGCTCTCATTAGTGCTCGTGCGTAGTGTATATCCTTGCCACTGCCGGGACTAGATTGGAGTCAACAGGAAAGTTACTGTGTCTCCACTCGAGGAGGTCGGACAACCTGGTCATTACTCCCAAGCGAAAGTGGTTGAGCGTTTATATATGATAATTCGATCGTGCCTAATGTGAGGTCAATGGCACAGAGGTAAACACGGTTGCCTCATGAAAAAGCGTGGCTGGAGTTCTAGTCTTGGCAGTGGTAGGGATATGCACTACTAACGGGCTCCAATGACATACTGACCAGCGAAGGTCGTACTTATTTGATCTCCAGATTAACTGAGACTCCCTTTATCCAATAGGTAATAAAGCAGTTGGTCTGAATGAGCGGCAGATTTCATACGCTGGCATTTAGACCTTTTCCGCTCCATTGGTTTGGATTGTCCATTCGCATGTCATAATAACTTCCATTCTGTAGAAAAAGCCACATTGTTCACTCGCCCATTTGTCAAAAGTGTAAATAAATGCTCCGGACCTCAGCTAGCTTGGTGGTTGGTCTTTAAGATGTAGAAATGCCACACTGCTTATCGCTAATTCACGTCAATCTCGTTTGGGTCATCTCCGTAGGATCAGGTAGCCGTCAACACGGCTGAGTGAGAGCAATAAATCAGCAAGGTTGAATGGTTTTGACATGTTTGTATTTAAGAAAGCAGAGTAGTTGGGAGGAGGTCACTACCCTTTTCAAACCCGCGATAAAAATAACAGTTTAAGACGTCGTATCCAACACAGTTTTTACACTCATGGCTCGCTTACGTTTTCTTTAAATTGGTAGCCGATTTGAAGTGTTGATCCCTAGGTCTACAGCTTGCCTGCCCCACTGACTCGTGTCGTTCATACATTGACCTGTTCGCAGTTATCCGGTTATGAAGATAATTGGCCGGAATCGACAACGGGGCTAATTAGGACACCAGCCTTGCAGGGCTTGATGTAATTGAGTTCATGAAAGTCACTTATTTCCTTTGAGTTTTACTGTAAAGGGTTCGTGGCCACAACTGCGAAGTAGACAACAGAAGTTCTGTTCCAGTGGCGAGACTTCCCACACAGCTTTACAAGATGGCATTGAGGCCAAAACAATTCCAATTTGACTACCTAACCCAGAAGCATGTAGATTGAAGAACAACTATGTTCATTCAGCTTGCTTGGGTAAGTCACCGATTTGTCTCTATTCATCGCGCTGACGTTGACAAGTGACAGCAACTTTGTCTGAGGCCGCCGATCACTTGTGTACCACCGTGGTAACGGAATCTTTAGAAACTGCACACTGATTACGAAATAGTAATCCGGGAACGTAAATCCCATAAGCTTGCTCGTAACCTGCGTAGTAAGCTTAACACTACAAATTTTCGAATCTGAAAATGACAGTTTCTAACTTGTCACAGACTATCAACAGTGCACATCCTTTCCGAAGCGATACACCTAAACGTTCTTCCAGGACCACTTGTGTATAGCGATGCATTCACTGCGTACCGGTTGGAAGCGTTGTCGTTGTGGTAATCCAAGGTTTAGGTGGGCAAACCTAATGGTTTAAAACAATTTTTTAACACAAACCTACACTTAAAGAGCAGCTTGGTTGGATGCAAAGAATATTACAAAAACTGACGATCTTTAGTAGGCTATTCGAATCTCTGCTCACAAAGCTTGGTATAGTGCAGACCTCATACTGGACATTCCTGCCTTCGAGAGGACAACCAATGTAAACCATTGTCGCCTGTAGGATGTCGTTACTCTAATCAGTGAGATGCGACAAAGCTGGAAAATCAATATTCCACCTGACCTATTATCACCGGATAAAATGCTACACTGTAAGTGAGCTATAGCTTATAGCACAGAACCTACTAGTCATCGAGCGTTTTTACATCACTCCTTCGGGGTTTTACGACAAAAAAGATATCGATCAAGTGGGTAGTCGAGACAGCGAAAGCCCAACCAGAAGTCACTGAAAACCTACGTAGGTGAATCAGGCGTAAACTAGTCAATGATCCATCACATGACTGCAGGCACTGATACAAACATCCAGGCATTCGTTTCTGAACAAACGTGAAAAACAAACAAACAGCTCAAGGGGTACAAAAACAAGACTTGCATGAGAAACGAAAGTGTGGGGGGCCTGACCCGCTTTTCAACGTATATTCACTGGTACAGTTATGAAACGCAGCTACTTGTTTACGATAACTGTTGGTTTCATTAAAAACTGATGTCCAACAACTGCCTATTCCTTCCACCGCCTGTACCACGTAGAAAATATCACGAATGTTTATTTATTCTGTTGCTGAATGTTTGTGAGTGTATCTCCAGAAGGTTGTGTGTATCCACTAGTAGCCTTGAGTAAGGTTTCCGACTAAATAGTGGATTGTCCATAGCGGTATTCCTGTGCGATAGAACATGCCTGCTTCTCAGAGATGCGATGAGAGGTGCAATCGCAAATGCTGACACATGTTAACATAAGATGCACGGTGATGACGCATGGTTCATCATATTGAGGATTTAACACAAAAATAAGAATTCTTTTGAGGGGTATACTGAGCCTTTAAGTAGTGTATAGTAGTATAAAAATCCATTCACATATTTAAATGTACGACAGTATGTGTATTCAGGTGTCACGACAAAATCATTGTCCAACCCAGTTAATTGTAAGCTGACCCTTAAAACTATACAGTTTCGCTTATGTTACCAAGATAAATAAGTAAAAGCATGAAGGGTTAGAAAAAAATTCTGAGTATATTAAGTATTTCTTCTGACGATGGAATTTATAATACAATACAATAGTGGGTGGAATGTGTACTAAATGTTTTCATCTATCTCGACTGACGCTCACCTTCACGAATAAGCAGTTATCTTTTAATTCAAAATTAATTGTATTAGGGTCTGGAATGCAATCGGATGATTCGTATTCTTTATAAAAAGTGCGTTGAACACTGTAGGGCTTCTGCGCAGTGGTACTTTCCACCCTTGTTGCACTTATACAGACAGAACGGTTCACCACCTTCACAACAATCTGATCTTTTGAGTAGGCATGATCCATTGGTATTTTCAGTGTTAGTAGGTTGCCATCGCGGGTTGTCTGGTGTTTGTCCAACTGATTGGCGCACATGTTGCGGTTAGGCTCACTGGCCACATCATCTGAATCTGGAATTACTTTGCATACTGAATGCGAGCAATCGGTCTTTTCCACATCTGGCGTCCGGGAGTTTTGTGAATTCCCGTCTTTTCGATAAAATGGTACGTCGATCAACAGATATCCGTTCTTCTGAAGTAGAAATTTTGTTTTCGTGATGTCCGCTTCTGGCGGCACGGACAACACTTGTCTCACAAAACGCTTTAGAAACACATCTTGTTCAATAGATTCACTCCGGGCAGATATATCGAGCTCATTGTCAGCAGATGAATGTGCGTGGATTGAATCTTGTTTGATCAATCGAGCATCTAAAATTATTCTTAGGAAGCTCTCCTTTGTAGTAGCATTAACGATAAAGAGGGTACAGACATGGTCAAGTAGTGAAGACATTATATCAGTCTGTGGAAGAATTTATGCAATCACCCATACTTCATTAATCCATCATGCATTAAACTGGACGTCTTCTCTGCCCACCCACCATGCTTGACATAACCAAAATGTGCATATGGCGCAGTCGGCAACAGATGACCGACAGACCCGTGCACAACATACGGCTCAACGGCAAGCATCTCACCAATGGGGACACAGGGAATTACCCTTATCGAAAAATACATTTCTCTCAATATGAACAACGAAAACTTATTTAACGAAATACGGAAGTTTCCCATTTAATATATCTAAACGTACGAACAACAGTTGAAGCTATTTTGTTTAAATATGCCATCAAGGTGAAATAAAAACCCGCCACTTACGTGTGATGTTGCTACACGCCTTGGTGCATAGTTCTGGGCACTGGTTGTTTTTGTTATAATCCTTAATTTTGTTTGAGTTGCTGCACTGAGTTATGAATCCCACGTTAAGTGAGATTTCTATCGTCCGTGGCTCTAGTTCGTCAACTGGTGGAGTGGAAGAACGAAACTGTCATAGAAATCAGATCAATACGACTGAATCAGTTGGCCGCCCTCTCGCAATCATGCCGTTGGCTACGTTTCAACAAGGATTACTTTCCCATCTTAATTTGCCATCTCGCGAAGTAGGAACTACTGCACCTTTGGTCAACAATCCTTCGTCTCCGAACAACCGTTCCTCGCTGTCCGGTTCTGCTGCAACTGTTTCGACTACCGGCTTAAACACATTGTCACATACCTCACCTGATGCAAATGCAGTTGATTTGGCCAGTCTTTTCGAATGTCCTGTGTGTATGGATTACGCTCTTCCGCCTATCCTTCAATGTCAAAGTGGACACATTGTGTGCGCCGCTTGTCGTTCGAAGCTTTCCTCTTGCCCAACTTGTCGTGGAAACTTAGGTCAGTTATAGTAGGGATTTTGACTTGTTATTTTTCTGTTTAATGTAGTTAGTTCTAAGTATATTGTTCCATTTATCCGATCGTTTGTTGGATCCGTGTATAATTAGCTGAGTGAATGCGGTTTTTTCGTTTTATTTTTTTTTACACCCCGTAGCTTTTGTGTATAATCAGATCAAGATCGCTTTATGCAAGTTCAAGGGTCGCTTATGAGGACTTAACTACGCACGTATGATCCTATTAGATATGATGTCGGAGGGTTCCGCAGCCGCTGTTCAGTTCAGTTCAATTTCCATAATAAAACGGACGGAATCAATGGGGTTCAGTTTCTTGTCCACTGTAGGTTTTATGCTCGGTCTAGGTTTTAACAACGATTGAATTAAGGAAAACAAATACTTTCTGTAGGAGGTGGTCAGAATGAATTGTTCATGTAGAGATTGTTTACCCTACAACACGGACTGTCTGATAGGAAGTGAATAGTTGTGAGGTGTTAGAGTTTGAAGTTATTTTTGGACAACGGGCCATGATAGACTGACTGTTTCAAGGGAGCGATAAGAAATGACAAATTACTGGCATTGAGTAGGCCGTTGAAGTGGTATATATTTGACGCGATGTAGATCACTTGAAATGGCGAATGTACCACCATAGTGCAGACCAGCAGAGTAACTTCATAAAATACGGAGTCCTCAGGACATCCTCAGGTTAAAACTATACACTGTCAACTTGCCCCGAAGACTGGCCCATCTTCATAAATTTCGTTGCTATTGACATCGACGCGTATTGATTGTAACACGGTTGTCACAGGAACATTTCTAAACAGTGATTTCAGTGAACACGAAGATCTTTACCGAGTAGGCTATTCAACAGAATGACGGGGCGTGCCATATTGTTAGCATGTTTTATTCAACCGTCAATGATCTAGATGAACAAAGCCCGGTGCAGCAAAATCCGATTGGCAATTTTGGTTGAGGAATTTTCATTGTTTTGTAGATTATGTTGTGTCAACCATGTTTGCTTCATTTTAAATTCTGAATTTACTTTTTAATAGATAACATCCGAAACCTTGCTATGGAGAAGCTGGCGTCCAGTGTGATGTTTCCTTGCAAGTATTCAACTAGCGGTTGCCCAGAAACTTTTCACTACACTTCTAAAGGTGATCATGAGGCCGTTTGCGAGTATCGGTAAGTTCGAAATGAATATTATTGCATAGAATTCTATTGTATCAGCTGAAGTTGGTTCTAACAGACGACCTATCGAATTTGACGACGATATGCATTGTGAAATTGTTTTTAAACTTACTGTTATACATCATCGACGGCAATTCACTAGTGGTTAACTGTCGTGCCTAACCGCCATATTGCTGTGGGAAGAGCGAACCGGAGTGTAGGGATAGTGTGAAAGGGCAAGGTTGTAACCAGATTCATGCCAAAGTCTTCACACTTCGGTTCTGACTTTCAGCATCAAATAAAATGCCAAATTGTGAGGGCAAAGCAGCATCCGCGAGTCACTTCTTTTTTGACTTTACTAACTACAATCGTCGCGAAAAGTCGCTGAGACAGTATTGGCATTCACGCCAGCAACTTATTCATTCATTCACAACGACCGTGAACCTAGCCAGAAGGCACTGTGGCTCGGGCTGCCGCTTCTCACAATTGTGACGCGATACATCCTAACAAATCCTTACTAAAAAGGGTAAGAACTAGTCATGCAGAGTTTAGCGCAAGAACTGGAAATGCTCTGAATGCATGTACGCTGTTGACTGCGGCACATTGCTGTCTCGGAGAGCGTTTCTAACCGGCGATTTGCATAATCACGAGGACGCCGGTTAAGCAGCAATCTTGCAGAAGTACTTCGCATTTTGAGGCTGTAAAGCGCATTCCGAAGCACCAAGCGGAACGAGAAATAGTGTTTAGTGTTGTTTGTGCAGCTTGAAAGGTGATAAACAGCAACACTTTGTGTTCAGCATAATCAAGATCAGTCAGCCTTCCATCAGGGAGGAGGTCCACGCCGGCATCATGTGACTGCCAGAGACAGTCACCCATGATGTCGCCTATCACAAAACTAAACAAGGATAGTGAAAGGGAACAGCCTTGATGTACGCTGCTCATGTTGGTGAAACTATTAGACGGTTCACCGTAAACCCAAACCTGAGATGAAGTATGTGAATGAAGTGCCCACAGTATGTTCACATACTTGGTCGGTATACCTCTGCGCTCAGGCGACTCTCAAAGTGTAGATCGATCCACCGAATCGAACGCACTCTTAAGATCGAGGAATACGGAAGTTGTTGGCCGACGATACAGATGACGCTGCTCCAGAACTTGACGAAGAGTAAAAATGTGATCTATACACCCCCACCCATGGCGAAACCCTGCCCGTTCTTCCCTAATGTTTGCCTCGCAAACTGCAGTTAGTCGACGAAGTATAGTGGATGCCAGAACCCTAGTAATGACTGGGGTCAAACTAATCCCCCTATGATTTTCACAGGAGCCCCTGGTACCTTCTTGAATATGAGAATTATTATCGAGTGATCCCAACACG
>LUCH01002062.1:8737-56696 GCA_013368495.1 Paragonimus heterotremus
TAAACCGCTATTCTGCTTTCGAGCTGAGCAGCAAATTATGCTCGTTGGAATACCGTCCTTTTCCTTACTGGTCGGTGGGTTATAAGCTGTGAGACTTGCGTTACGATATGTGAGCTCTGATTTTCGTACCGTTTTGCAATATCGTTGCGTTCGTTCGTGATAGAGATACTGCTCGCGGTCTCGCGTTTGTTCTTGTCTTTCCTCTGTCAGGTTAGGTCATAACACATTGACTGCTTTACTGCGGAAGGTGGGTAGGTGTTGCCTGTTTGGTTGAGGTCCTTTTGTTTACTCCAGTCGCTGATTAGAAACGCTGTCGGAGATGGTCATGTGTCGCAGTCAATGGAGCACCTGCATTCGCAGCATTTCTTGTTCTTCCGCCTAGAGTTCTATTATTATTATTATTATTATTATTATTATTATTATTATTATTATTATTATTATTATTATTATTATTACACCTCTTTCAATATCGTTTCCTCTAGTATATTCCACTTCACTGTTGACGTGAGCGGCAGCCTGAGCCACAGTACCTTCTGGTTAGACTCACGGATGTCTCAATGATGACAACAATATTCGCTGTCACCTGTTTGACAGATATTGCCAAAATTTGTTAGTTTAGTTTTACGGTCAACCGTTTTGCAGTAGTATTGGAATTTATAGGAAACGCTGCTGAAGAAGGAATATGCGGAGGACGGTAAATGTAGGTAAGAACCTATGTAGATTTGAAGCTGAATATAGTCGAGGATGTGGATGTACATTTAGAGGACTTGGAATAGATTGAATGGTCAGAACGGGACTAATTTTTATAGGCAAGTAAATTGAGTACCTTAAAGTGTTGCAATGCAGCGACTTAAATAAGACGGGAACCGTGAGTACATCTTTCCCCGAACGGGTGCTTCATTAATTCCGAAGGAATTACAGCAGCACTCGTTAGATATCCACGAAAACTTGCCAGAGAACAGTGTAACCAGTGGAGGAGTAAACGTTCTTCTACAAAATGAGGGTTGAAGATTACTTTTGACGCAAAACCGAAAACGTGAGACTTCTCATCATAATCAAAATATTGGCAACATGAGAAGGCCGGCCTCAGTAGTGAACAGGTTCGAACATTGGAAGAACCTTGTTTTCAATTTACATTCAGGAAAAATTCTCAAAAGGGGGAAAAGTACAACAACAATATATTTGAATGCATTGAACGGTATGGAGCCTGCGGTAGATCAACTATTCTCTTCAGTAACCTTATTTTGTCGGGTAAAGTCTTGTCTGGTCTACATCCAGTTTTTTACTCAGCCGTTCCAGTGCCGTGAAATGTGCTAGTCTCAAACGGTATTCTTGCCTTGTTCAGTATTTTATCGATTGGTCTGTTGTGTCCCTTCATTTCACTTTGGGCCGGCTTTGATTTTCTGACAAATATCTGAGAAGCGGATGTAATTGGAACAAATTTTGGAACTGGGCTTCTGTACCCATACTACACCGTTTGATTTGTCGCATGCAAAACTGTTCTCCTAGCGAAAATGCTTCTCTTTCTCTCCGCGTCGATTTGACTGAGCAAAAGTTGATTGCAATTTATTCGAGTATAATCGGAAATGCAGTAACCAAGTCTTTTCTTAAATTTTAGCGACGAAAGTACTTAACTTTGTAAAAGGAATCTCCAGGTTATATTTAGTTCGTTTACTGTTGGCGGAACAATGCATGATTCTTCTGGTTAAAATCAGTGTAGAAATTCGTGATTCCCTTCAAAGTGGTTTTGCTGAGCTGCAGTTTAAAAACCACCAGGTTTTGTAGAATGATGGGGGTTAACAAGGATTCTTCAGGTTAGCTCTTGTTCAACGCAAGCTTTGAAATGACGGACAGACTGCCAATAATGAGGATACTGTCTAAAGACTCATCCTCATTTCGATGTTAAAATGCTCTATTCCTTCGACGATTGTTTAGTTTGGACTTGCCGACTCACCATCGTTGAAATCTATAGAACCGTGACACGAATGTTCACGTTTCTGTTTGAGTTTCCAATGTACCTTTAGCAAACCTTCTAATCCACTTTGCTTTTCAGTTATTCACCATTTTATTTCAATCTGCGAACTAGGTTTTATTCCTGTCATATTTTCAGTCGCATTTGGAATGTCTGAGGATGAATGTTACTCACAATTCTCTTATAACTTCTTACTAAATAATTTTGTCTGATCTAGTTTCTGTAGGGTACTTCCTACGACTTGATTTACGTTGTTATTCGATACACTGTCCTCTGGGGTCAGTATTAAAGCAAAACTCGGTTTACTGACGAAATAATAAGGCAATCGTGTAATCGAACACAAAAAGACCACCATATGATTCCATGTGGAAAATCAAGCATAATTATCAGTAGTAGGGCAGCGCCGTACATTTGAGTTGTCAGCCCGACGTTGCCGTGGGACTTGGCATGAACGCCTGTTTCTCTCCTAGAATGTGCAAACAAGAACAAAAAAACACTTTTCTTGTATAAATGATGCAACAAAGTGAGTGCTTTTGTTATCATACCGAAATAGTCGTCGATGTCAAGCTAGCACGCAATCAAAGGTCCGATGGCCTGCAGTCCGGGCTTTGAAAATTGGGATTAGACTGACTTCTTATCTCCAGATAACCATCATTCATCCGCCACCTTGCCTTACAATCTTTTGGGTCAATGGCTTTCATTGAGGTTCCGAACTGTTTGGGTCTGTATGTCTTGGCGGTATTTGAAACCAACTTCCACCTTGCCACCGCACACCAGTAGTAATTCTGTACAGCGTCGGTCGTCACACAGGACCAACCGGGTTTCCGTATCTACTGTCTTCTCTCTTACTGTCCCCCCATGGACTTTCGCGATATTCCTTACCAAAACCCTATTCACATCCATTGTTTATAAGGTAGATCTGTTTGACGTTACACACTGTTTTGTTGTAGATTCATTCTATTCTCAATCCTCATTTTTGGTTTATCCATTTCAGGCCAAGTGCTCGTTCGGCGATATGATCGAGAGTGTGTACACTAGTCACTTGAACGTTGTCGATTTGGCTGGTAGTGAGCGACAAGGGTCCTCTACAATAATCGGTGATCGTTTGAATGTAAGCGATAATTTTGATGACCTATTTCTGTTGCCTACTTCATAATCTGTTATGTGTCGCTCGACTGTACACTTTCTTGGCTTGTACTCATAAAGTTTGTCGATCTTGTTGTCCTAATGACATTTTTGAGAGCCATATCTCACACTCTGCATCCGCTGATTATCCGTAGGATGCTGTGGCAGCCACACACTCATGTCATTCAGGATTTGATGCTTGGAAGTCATGTTATCAGCAGTTGTTCATAGTACGCCTTACCCACAACTTGGATTGACCGGGATACAGTTGTGGATGGTCGGCATATGGAGTGGGTTCGGGGAGTGGAGGCTCTAAAGTCAAGGCCCGGAACTCCGCCGAAACATGACAGTCAATGGCTCATTCGTGTTCGCTGCTTGTGCTCTATTTATTATTACCTATATATTTTTTTAAATTTTCTTTCTCATTTGTTGTTGCACTTGAGCGTGTCACAGTGGTTGTGCTAATATATATATATATATATATATATATATATATATATAATGTGGCTCGGGCAGCCGCTCACCTCAACAGTGACGTTTACAGAGTGAACATACAGTGATCTCAAGAGATTCACGTGTTTCCCTGGTACTCCTTTGCGAAGAAGACAGCTCCAGAGAACATTACGAGCAGCTGAGTCGGAAGCAGCCTTTAGGTCCAAAAGGATCACGGCTGTCGACTGTCTGTAACAGTACCGATGCTCCAGGATCCGTCTCATGGTATATATATATATATATATATATATATATATATATATATAAGATTCTTACGTTTTTCACCTCTTGTTACGGGTACCTGGTGATGAACGGCTTGTAATACCGATCGTTTTCTGTGGCCACAACATTTGGATACTGCACGGCACAGCATTTAGCTGTGGAGTTCAACATTTGCGCTCACCTGTAGTATGGAACTCGGAATTTTATTATGCCAGGAGAACGTGATAGGCAGTTATTATCTGATAGACAACAATATCTCGAACATCGTGCGTTCGAGCAGATGCAACAGATAATCGAAAAAACTAAAAATATGACTACAGTGCACCTGAGTGTTGCTCGTTCAACCTCGAGAATAGGTAAAAGTGAAATACCATGGTCTGTCAGGATGATCAGACTCAAGTGTTGATGCGTTTGAAAGGTGACGCAATAGACCCATTGTCATCATGAACAACGGAACTGCGAGTTGTGTAAGCGGTTCTTTTTGCACGACATCTCAATGACTATCCACTGGCACTCTGGCACATGCAAAGCAATTCCTTAATGGAACAAGCGTCTGACCGGGGATCAGTAAGAAGACGTAGTTGATCCAACCACTAGTGTAATATCTGAACCCAGTAGTGGGAAGTAATCGAAGCCCATATCTGTAGTATTACTGATAACGTAAAAGTTCGAATGAACCATCACCGACGGAGATTGTTCCAACTGAACTGAAATGGCATGTGATCAGTAGCAACTAACATCAGTGGAACGGACGGAAGCGCGCACGACAGTTACGTTGAAATTTTACTGCAATGCGAACTTGAATTTCGGTACGTGTTTATATGATTTAGACATTAGTGTTCTCTCTCAATTGGACAACTTTTCACTACGATTTCACTACGGGTAGCTTACACGCATTACCTGCAGTTCTATCCGCACATCCTGCCTATCCGATGTGACCTCGAGGTGCCGGGTTATTCGAACTGCGTGCAGTAAGGCTGTTTAGGTCGCGGCTAGAACTCACAAGTTATATTCCCGACCTATGCTGCTGCCTTGATGAGGTGATCGGGTTTGGGTACTGTTTTGATCCAGCGGGCTATGCTGACTAGGACTCCGGTCCTTCCAGGTGCAACCTTGTCAGACGGGCCAAAGGGGAGCAGTCAGACGAATGCATTTACACTCATAGGATTGTATGTCGCATTACTGACTGCGTCTTTCTGACGCCAGAGATGACGTAGTTTGGCAAAGTCAACGCCTGTCTTTGCTATCCTCGTTGATATCTCATCAACACTATTGGAAGCTGACGAGATAGTGCCACCCAAGTATATGCAACTGTTCACAGTCTCAAGCGGATTACCTGCTTTCTTTATTGCAGATAGTCCGCTTAAGACTGTGGACAGTTTCATAT
Source organism: Paragonimus heterotremus (assembly GCA_013368495.1). Lineage (NCBI taxonomy): Eukaryota > Metazoa > Platyhelminthes > Trematoda > Plagiorchiida > Troglotrematidae > Paragonimus > Paragonimus heterotremus. Next base: position 13,936 of record LUCH01002062.1, read on the forward strand.
ATTTGGGTAGCACTATCTCGTCAGCCTGTAATATTACTGATGAGATGTCAGCGAGGATAGCAAAGGCACGCGTTGCCGTTGACAAACTGTGTCATCTGTAGCGTCGGAGATGCGTTTGGTCGTTACTGAAAGGAAGGGTATATAATGGTTGTGCACGTTTTGTTTTCTATCGTTCTGTGACGTGGCCTGTTCGCAAGGAAAATATCAAGAAGCTTGCGGTGTTTGACCATGTTTGTTGTCATCGATTAGCTCACATTAAGTGAACTAATCGCGTGAGCAATGCAGCGGTTCGTCGACGCGTATTCGGGAACGCTTGAGATGCGCGATCAATCGGTCAACTAATCACGTTGCACAGCTTGCGATGGTTGGGTCACGTATCTCGTATGCCAGCTGATCGTTTGCCGTATCGAGCGTTATATGCTGAGACCACCAACAGTTGACTGAAACCACATGGTGATCAAGCAACAACGTGTTCACCAAATGTGAAGACCCTGACTACTTTACTGCGGAAGGTTGGTAGATGTTGCCTGGTTGGTTGAGGTCCTTTTGTTTACTCCAATCGCTGGTTAGTAACGCTATCGGAGATGGCGGTGTGTCGAAGTCGATGACGTACTTGTATCCATACCATTTCTAATTATTCTGCTTAGTCTTTTATCAATTTTCATCTTCCTTAATAACGTTTTCTTCTAGGATATTTCACTTCACTGTTGAGGTGAGCGGCAACCCGAGCCACAGTACCTTTTTCACGCTCATGGCTGGTATGATGATGATGAGGAGGACTCACAACTGTTTGCTTGTTAGACGGCGTTATTAACATTTGACTATTCGAACGCGCATGCGTACAGTTTTTTCCCCCGATAGTTCCAGCGTACTTCATGAGGCTCATTGTGCTCAGCTTCTGGGCTGTTATTCGTTAAAGTGTATGCTTAGGTATTGCCTGTATAGCGTTTTACTAATTTTCGTCAGTTTGCAGAGTCTTGGGGGTCATAGACAATGGTTTACCGAGATTCACTCTGCTTTAAAACTTTGTGTAATTTTCATTCCAGCTTAACTATAAACTTTAGTGTCGCTTTCATCACCAAACTCCGGAAGTTCAGAAAGCACCTAGTTCGAGCCTAATTAAAGATGCGGCTATAGAGCTGGCAACTGTCACTTGTATGGGCAACAATCTCTCCGATTGCTCTTGCTGGATTTGAAATAGCGGAGCGAAGCACAGAGTTTCTGTCCGTTGCCCATGTATGTTCCTGTGTTCATTGGACGGCTTGATTATCCAGGATGTCCAGTGCGCACCATCGATCTGTTTGCTGCAGCGAGGTGGTAACTGGCGAACTGACTCATGAACAGTTGTTGAGTGATTTAGAATGAGGGTTTCCCAGTTCCTCCTGGCAGTTTATTGGATGCTCACGAATGCGATTACTTTGGAGGATATCTGCTTTCATTGCCCATCTTATTGTGAAAAAATCGTCCTCGCAGGAATATGAGACGGACCTCATCTACAGAGAATGCGCGAAGACATTTTATTGAGAATGTGTATATAAATAAATATGAGATCATCTACTATCATCTATTTTGGCCTATTTGAAGGCAATTTCTACTAATCCACACTTCGCAGATTCAGGGCACCGTAGATTTCAAGTCATTTTTTTGTTCAGCGTTTTAATCTGTGATTGTGTGGATAAAAGAAACAATTAAGTGTTTAGTTGTTGTCTACAGTCATGCTGTCCTTATCTGTTACGGTGGTATTTTCGTGCGCTTTTATCATTCAAGTTAATGTTATGGGCTTCTACTGTATTACCGTTATTCCGCTGGTTCTGTAGATGTTCAGCCACAAGAATGCATTCGTTTGTTCCGATGATTTCGTATTGTAGACTTTACAGGCTTCTCATTGTGGATACGCACTAACTTTTCGATCTCATTTCAAACCAGACATTTCTTCATGATTGTTTACTGCACGTTATAATTTTTTTTTATGATCACAGCTTTTTTGTTTTTGTCCTCTAGGAGAGCTGTCAAATTAATAAATCCTTATTTGCATTGGGAAGAGTGATTTCTCAACTATCTCGATGTCTACCAAATCTTCCAAACACGATACCTGCCTCCGAGCCACGACCTGGGGGCTATCGCCCGAAAGCAATGGACTTCTCTACTCCAAATCGTGTGACAACTAAACGCCCGTTTTATATATCTTATCGTGATTCTCTCTTAACTTGGTGAGTTTGAAGTGTTGACCGTTTCCATTTGTACTGTTACAATTCTGTCACTACCTCGATATTCGTTAATTGTTGGGACTGATTACAGCCAGCATTATTCCCTACTCAATCTTGCTCAAACCAGGGTTTCATAATTTCTCAGGTACAAATGAGATCGTTGCAAGTCAAACACTGATTCATTTGTTGTGTATGAAGGACTTTTGTGTTATATCCATCCAACAACATCCATCCCAACAGTTCAACTGTGCCGAATGCCTTCTTGTAGATGGACGAGCTCAGTGTTAACGCTATCGATTATCGGTCACACGGTTGCGTATTCTAGCCATGGCTACCTCGATTGGTGTATATTCTCATTCGTTTTATTCGCACTTAAAGTCGTCGCGTTTTCCAAAATGCTCGCTGGTGAACTACCGCGTTGTTAACGCGATCCTCCCGCTTGCTGTGAGTTGAAGGACGGAGACGACGATTGTCAAACATGGCTAACTTGTGAACAGGTCGCGTTTTTTAGCTCTGACGCAGAACAGACCACGTGTAAACATACCTTTCAGCGATAGCCCGACTTTTCTTCGTCATAGATGACAAAGGTCAGCAAAACGACAGTATACTGACAACTCGTCAAGCTTATAACAAACTGACACGATGATTGCACGAACTTTGGTGAAGTGGTTCACAGTTTCAATCGGGCCGCCTGCATGTAAGCACGTGAAAGTAGGAGCGCCCAAATTCCGACGCAGCACTTTACACACAATTTACGCAACGTATTTCGTAGACCAGTGCGGTCACTCATCTTGTTCAGCATGGTTTGCATGTAACCTGAGGCAAAGGAGTTGAACGAACCACTGTCGTCCGCATACTCCTTATCGGCCAGTCTAGTACCAAGAAGTAAACTCTACATCAAGTGCATCTTCCAGAACATCATCCATACCAGTCGAACCAGGTAGATGAGTCAGGGTACCCCTGACGAACCCAACTAGAATTAATGAATACCAGGGCTTTTCGTTTATTAGCTCTCGCGCTTCTTACTAGTTCTATTTCTGTGAGACTTCTTTACGTCTGTTTGAGCCTTTAGAACCTGACGACGTTTAACCCACATATGATCCAATGTGTCATATAACAGACTGTCTGTGCATGATTTTACCGTGCTCACATTCGTTAACTACTTTTCTTCTTGTGGCTGCTGTATTGACTTTCGACTTCTCTATTTACAGGTTGTTAAAAGACAGTCTTGGCGGGAATGCGATGACTACCATGCTTGCCACCATCAGTCCCTCTTCGTTACAGTACGAAGAAACACTGGCTACTCTAAGGTTAGTCAAGCGAATGCTTGAGCTTGTGTCAAGATGATTTATTTGTTTGCACCAACGCCCTGACTCTTAGGTCTCTGGCACTTCGCATTTTGTGGCGTCCGTGCTGTTGGTTTCAGATATGCAAAGAAGGCTCAATCAATCGTCAACAATGCCGTAATCAACGAGGATCCTCAAGGACGCGTAATTCGACGTGAGTTTTTCGGTTTACTTATGACGGTGCATGACGACTGGTTTGTTTCGTTGGTTTTCTAAATCCTTCTCTCACCTCACACATGCCGAGCTGACCCAATTATTACTTCGTAGCAGGTTTGCATTTAATCAATTGGTCTTCCATCGCTTTACAACGACCGTCCGTTTTCGTCCATCGATTTCAACTACCATCACATACTTATCATGACTTCCGTGACCATGGGTACAATTGCCAGTGTTAACGCGTACATCAGATGGTTGGCTTTATTGTACGTGCCTGCATCAATTTAGTCTTGTTTTATTCATTATTTCGTTTTGGTAGATGATTTTCTTTCGCGGAGATCTTCAACAGCTCTTCCATTGTTCCTTTGCTTTGATCGTTATGTAGACAGCGAACCTTGAGCTACAATCTGCCGCTTTGAGATTGCCATACTAGAGTGAGAAACTCCGGACGGAATTCGTTTAAGTCAACCTTCAGCCTGCACGATCACCGTCATTTTCAGCTTCGAATCATACTTGTGGGTATTTTGGTTTGGGTCGCTATCGATGTTGATAAACAGTTCGTGAATTCGAAGGGCAACAAATGTATGCAAATGTGTAGAGAACAGAAGGGCTAAGGAAGAATACAATATAGAAGAAAATAACAGAGCTTCAGGACAAAACAAAAAGCCGACAACCCAGCTGATACAGGTTGGTTATTGGCTGTTACGTACTATCAAGTCGAAGTGTTTTTAGCCATCACTGTGGTCAGTCACGAACTCACCATCCGAGTAAACGGCAACTATCAACCTTGCTCAGGTGGAAAGTTAAGGCTTTCATAGCTGGTGGTCACGTCATGACATGAGCATCTTGCGATTTCTTCAAACCCACAGCATCTTAGAACAAACAATTAGGAACGGCCACATGACTTCTTCGATATAAACAGTTTGTTTCTAAAAGGGGACACACAGTCCACACAGGAAGACTGACCGATTCAGAACTTAACGAAGCAACGAATGAGATATGTAGGCTAGTGCAACAATAAATATTCTATTCAAAGTTAAAGAAACCTCAGACCCACTCCAAAGGTAGAATCCATTTTTACTCTGGTATTTTATATGTAGGTGGATGACTGCAACAATCTCCTTTATCCTACGATGCGAAGCACCTGATCAGTTTACCTGCGAAACACTTTGTAACCCGATTGTTAATTTTTCACTATCACAACAGTGATCATATGGGATTAAGTTACATTCTGTCGGCTATACGACAACGAAACTGGATAACAACAACTAACAGGACGATAGGAAGTGTTTCGTATGACTGTTATCAATGCCGCCGCTGGTTCTTCCAACCATGCCAACAGGCCATGGTTCCAGTCCTCGCTGATAGAACTGAAATGGATGTATGCCCATTCACCACCACTGGGGTTAATTATTTTGGACCCATTTGTGTTACACAAGGACGCGGAACGGAAAAGCGCCACGACTTCCTGTTTACGTGTTTCAGCACAAGGACAATACACATTGAAGCGGCGCATTCGTTAGATACTGACTCATTCTTGTGTGCCTTCAATCGGTTTGTTGCCAGACGAGATTGCCCGCGAAGAATATGACAATGGAACGGATTTTACGGGAGCGTCCGAGGATGTCAAGAGACTGATGCGGATGTGGAATGAGGAAAAGATATTCGACGCCCTCATAGTTCACGGTTGTGACTGGATGTTCAACCCACCAAAAGCGAGTAATCGAGGTGGAGTGTGAGGAAGGATCATCCGAACGATAAAACGGATCCTCTTAGTGACATTACGGGAGCAAACAGTAACTGACGAAGTTTTGCGTACTACACTTCTCGAGATTGAAAAGATTCTGAACGACCGACCTCTGGTCACAAAAACGGATGATCCCGACGATCAGTGCGTTCTGACACAGAGTAAATTACTACCGCTTCGAGGAAATCCTCCCGTACTCTTAGCTGCAGTGGTTAACGAAAGTCAATTCAACTAGTGATGCCAAGTGGCACAATATCTAACCGACGTGTTTTGGAGGAAATGGCTGAAGTGCTATCTACCTGTGCTGCAGACTATTCAGCGGTAGTAACTCACCAAGGCAGATCTAAAGAAGGGAGACCTCGTGCTACCACTAGAACTTAGCATTGGTCAAAAGGTATTATCGAGGAGACTCATGAAGGTCAAGGTAGTCTGGTGAGAGATATCATTTTGAGGACATCCAGTGGACAGTTTAGGAGAGGCGTGAGGCAGCTGTGTAAACTCGAAGGCAAACTTGTACTTTCTGATTCAGAGCAAAAATCATGGCTGGAACGTTTCCCATCAATTTATGTGATTAAAACCCCTGTGGCCTACTGGCCCAAACCCAGGGGATAGAGTAACATTCATCTGGACTTTCTTTTTACTCGCCACCTACTGTCCCCTTTTGTGAGTAGTATGTTTTATGACGCAATTATGCCCATGTGAATGGCCCCTTGACCGCCATCTTGAATTCGGATATTTTCTGCTTATGCTCGACCATTGACGGTCGAAAACTCTCTCGGGACGTACCATTTCGAACGTATGTGACATTGCATATTGATTCCGTGTATCTACTCGTATGTATTTGTTGATATCCATGTATTTTCTGTTATAGAAACATTATCGAGCTGTTCGCAGTCGTTTTCGGTTTGGCTTGACCTCGGGGTGTTAAGTTCTAGTGGTACCCAGCTGACCTCTAAAATGAAACACATAGCAGATTCTACATCAGTTATCGGTGACGAACTTAAGTGTTTATTAAATATTGGCCGACGGATTATCGCGTTGCTCAAACAGTTAGCGCATTTGATACAGGTTGCCTGACGGAGATAGCGGTGGTCAAATGCCAAGTGTTTGGATGCATCCTCCGAGTGTCTGCTTTGCTTTTTTTGAATGGACTTTTCCCAAGAGGTTCACTCGGCTGTTGAGGTTTCTGTCTAGCGCCCGTTTAGATCACTCCGCTGTTGTAACCCGGACTGTTTTACTGTCAGTTTTATGTGACAGGCATTTCGTGTACCCTTGCCGTTCAATTTCAAACTGAATACTTTGTGTTTGTGAACGGATGATGTTCATTGAAACGATAAAACAGATGGCGCGCGAAAATTAACATGCTCCGAGTCGAAATAGTTATTGCAGAATGAATGACATTCTATAATGGAGTGGCGTCACTGACTACTAACGGCGATCTGATCAATTGAAGTTTATGGGGGGACTGTGCGAGGTGGCGTCCATATGACGCATTGCCGTCAGTTGTACTGAAACGTACACCTCGATATATAAAGTCTGTCAAATGCCGATACTTCTACCAGTCAATCATCATCGTCAGTGATTGACGTTCGGACACCAAACGCATCATCTGACCTCTTCCTCTCTGGAGTCAGACGACCAAGCTGTGCGTTTCAAACGATGACAACCATCATGTGTTTTGTTTATCTCACAACACTAATCAGAGCATCATAGAAAGTGCTCTTAACAACATCTGAACTATTGGCTGTTGCACTGTTTGCAAATGTGACAAATAAACAACGTTTTCTTGGTCTTTGTCGACCAACCGGCCGACTGACTGACGTACGGAGTCTGACGGGACATGAACACTTACTCACTGATATCTAGTCTGTCAAAAACTATTCTGTCTTTAGGCTGAGCGCACTCGCCCCTCCAGCTTGACCTTGAGATCTAACTTCGTTGGCGTTGGAGACCCTGAGATGGAACCATTCATCTATAACCGTACGCCAGATCGAATTCAGGTGAGGCTAGGATCATTGACGGATATTTTAGATACACAACCCACATCCACTTGCACACTCGAGAAAACGCTCTGCAAAGCATTTCGCTGACTTAGTTATTGAAGAGAGTGTATGTTAAAAGCTTTAAATTGAGTGTCTTAGGGTGAAGAGATGCATGTTGGGAGGAGAAAAATAGGACGGTGAAAATGGACGAAGTGGTCTGTCGAGCAACGATAATTTGTTATGCTTCCCTATCGTCTCTGGCGCGGCTTAGGGATGGCTCTAGTCTCTGACTCAGAAATTTGGTCTGTGGGTCAACAGAAGCTAAGGTTTGTTTTGTATTCCAGTCAGAGCCGACGATTTGACGATCTGTCTGACCTTACTGCGAGTAGCTTGTCTAATTCGAGAGTTCAGTGAATAAGACAGTGCCATCTGGTTCTGATAACTTCTACGCACAATGATTGTCTTCTAATCTACATCAAGCTTTTGAATTATGCCGAATATGTTTCTTTTAATTGGATAATATGCCGGCGGTCGCAAAACAACTGTTAGGCGATCAGAGGGTTCTTTTGTTCAAGGATACTTTTCCTTATTAAGCATACAGCAGTGACTACCTGTTTACTCAGGCACCACGCATTTGCAAGACCCTGTGCCTTATCTCGCTCCTGGTAATGAACTTTCGGAGTTGGTTGGAATTTCATGTACTTTAAGAACCATCTCAGCACGAATCGTGTGGTTAGGCATCGGATAGCGTTTGCCAAGTTATGCCATCTGCGGCGCCGACATGATATATATTTCTATGAAGTGCTGACTGTGCAGTGCCACCGTAAGCGTAGTTCTGTTGTTTGGCTGCGACACCTGGTCTATCCGCGCGGATGAGGTTAACAGTGTCCACTTCCGACCGTCGGTGTCTCCGAGGACTTGGCGGCGTATAGCGGGAACACGGTGTCGGCAATGAGGAATTTCGCGGACGTCCGTCGTCTGGACGGACGGCTCACCGACTGTTGAGCATAATGTTCTTCTCACAGACTTCGTTGACTTGAATGCATTCTACGAGTGCAAACTCACCGCTTGCCACACCGTGCCTTGTTTGCGACTGGTGCATTAGCTGGGAACGGCAGTCGGATTGCCAGAAAACTGCTTGGGTTCAGGTTATGGGAGCACTTACGTTGAAGACTACCTCAGTAGGGCATTCCCAGCTTCGTAGCTAGCGTTCAAAGAACAGTGAACATCTTTGGTTGAGGACACTGTCTGATATGACGAATAATGCAAATCAGTGGCATTCACGTTGTGAATCTGTGTGCCTCGGCCTATTTTTCTCCTTCTTTACCTTCCGTGATGCTTTTTCTCCTCATATACTGACATCTTTGCCACTTCATGTGGTTATTTTGTGTTAACTATATAACATCAGTCTGAATAACCAAAATTCCCCCACTACTTATCAAGAAACTCAAATGTGTCGCAAGTGAATTAGTGTCTCTTTCTGCTTTCTCTAACGTAGATTCAGTCATTCATTTTGTCTAGCCTATCACTCCTAGACTAAGCTGTTGCATCGATCCATCATCTGCTTCATGCAAGATTTCGCGGCTTTCATTATCCCTTAGTGGAACAGTGAAAAAGCCGAATCAAATCATCCTCCAGTTACATTTCGTACATTTATATTTAACTCATTTTAACCGTCGAGACAAAGATTCACAGAGATCTAAGGCTTAAACGAACGGACATGAAAATTAGGGACATGGGAATAATGACTGTGAATGCTTAACATATATGTCGTGTATTGTATTTAAATCTCAAATCCTCCATGTTTGCATGTTTTTCGTTCCACAGAATTGATGACCGAAGTCGCTCGCTTGCGAGAAATTTCTTCTGTCTATACAGAACCAGGGAGCCCACAGGCCTTCGAAGTGGCAACACTGCGGGAATTACTTGCCCTAAGAGAAAAAGACGTCTGTGAACTCTCAAGGTTATATAACTTCACTGGATGTTTCTTCGCATGATTTATGTTCGTCTCCGTGTCCTTCCTTTAGATCTTCTCTGTTCCGCTTGTCTTAACACTGCAATAGGTGTGTTCACTCCACTCAAGTATTTGTCTTTCGCACTATCTTTCGACTTATTTGTGTTTTACATGTCAGTTTTTGCGAACGCCCAGGTCGGCCGCTTTGGTAAGGCCGAGTCTAATTTAAGTGACAGATTTAGGGTAGCGTCACATCACTCGGATAAGTAAAGCACTAATTTTTGGCGTCGTGTACATCATTGCTATATTTGGCGCTCCCCTTCTGCGAACCAGGCCTGGTCTCAGATAGACCACGTAGCTGTTAGTTATAGGTGACCGGGTTCCATTCAGGACGGTCGTTCTTATTAGAGCACATACTTGGATTTAGACCATGCGTTGGTACATTGTCGTTTCTTTCTTACTTTTGCTGCTTGACGATCTCGCCGACAACAACGGCTGGGTGTTGAGAAACTGGTTGAGCCGTGGGTAAAGCATAAGCACCGAACAAGCTTAGAAAGCTGCCTTAGTATTTCTCATTCCGAAGATCCTAATAACCGTTGGACCTAAATCTCACAGGCGATTTATAAAGCCGGTGCTACAACAGGCGGCACGGGGGTTGAACAAACGTTGGATCTCGAAGAAATCCCTGGAGTTGTTAGAAGCTAGACGGAACATTCCTCCTTGGAGTTCACATAACAAGTCTAGGAGAGATATGTCCGTAGGAAACTGAAATTGTAGTCTAAACGCTGATCGTGAGGTTTGGTTAACGAAGAAAGTTAGAGAAATGGAAACCGCTTTTGCTTTTATTGTGTCGCCGCCACAAACTTGTAACGTAGAATCCTGGTCCGTAGATTTAGCACCATCCACTGAGACTGACGTCCGCAATTGTATTCGGGTTCTCGGACGTAATAGGGCTGCTGGCTCAAACGATCCCATGTCTGCACTTTTCAAAGAAGTTGAGGAGGCGTCAGCAGAAGACTTGACGCAGTCGTTTCAACCTGTGTCGACGACGGAGAACATCCCTTTGTACTGAGTTCACTCCGTGATAGTTCCCTTATTCAAGAAAAGTATCAGGGACTCTTGCTAAAACTATAAGGGGATTAGTTTGACCCCAGTCATTTCTAGAGTTCTGGCATCCGTTATGCTTCGTCGACTCACTGGAGTTCGGGAGGCAAACATTGGAAAGAACAGGCGGGGTTTCCCTCTGGTCGGGGATGTATTGACTAAATTTTTAGTCCTCGTCAAATTTTAGAGCAGCATCATGTGTACCGCCGGTCAACGATTGTCGTATTCCTCAACTTTAAAGGTGCGTTCGATTCGGTGGATCGATCCATACTTTTAGGGTCGCTTAAACGCAGAGGTGTACTGACTAAACATGTGAACATACTGTCGGCGCTTTATTGCTATACTTCAACTCAGGTTAGGGTTTACTGTGAACTGACAGTTTTACCATTTTTGTTTACTTTACTCGTAGACGAAATAATACGGTGCACGCAAAATGCCGGTGTGGACCCCCTACCTGGTCAAAGACTGACTGATCTTCATTATGCTGACGACAAGGTATTGCTGTTTGACACTTTCCAAGCAGCACAAACAATGCTAGACGCTATTTCGCGTTCTGCTAAGTACTTCGGAATGCGCTTTTGCAGCCTCGAAATGCAAAGTGTTTCTGCAAGATTGCTGTGTTTACGTAGGTTTAATGTTAGATAATGAAGTCATGGGGGTTGTTGACCGATTTGTATACCTGGGAAGCTGCATCAGTGGCGGTGGCGGAGGTATAGGGAATGAAATAGAGGCGCGCATTTCTGAGGCTAAGGTTGTATTCGCTTATCTAGTACACCTCTGGTGACAGAAAGAGGCATCACTCTGAAGTGCAGGAGTCGCGTATATGAGTGTATCACTTTACGGCTGCGAAACATGGTCGCTCACAGTAGAAGACGTGAACCATCTTCAGATATTTGACTGTCGGTGCCTGCGTTCAATCACTCTCGTCGGATGGCACCAACTGGTGAGCAACAAGGAAAGTGGAATCGAGTATTTAGTAGATTACCAAGCGGGCGCTTGTGTCCAGTCGCAGACTTAGTAAACCAGGCCATGTGATAAAGGTGCCAATTAGTCATCCACAACACCGAGCACCCTTTACCAGTACCGCGGTTAACTGGCATAAGATGGGAGGCGGAATGCAAAATTTAAGCACTTTGGTGTTGAATGATTGAATGTTAATTTAACTACTTTCAGTAGTTAGGTCCTTTCCCTTCTCCTGTTTTTTTCACATCCCCTAAAGGGTTTGCATTTTTCTTCGTGGTTGTATTGCTGTTAAACATCAGTGAGCATCATTGATGTGTCGCTGTCTGTGATGATAATGATGATGCGTTTTAAACTCGAGATTTTACCAGGTATGCATTTCCCACGGTAGGGTGTCTATGTTGTTGATATCTTTTTTCGTTCGCATACTGCAATATGTTGGTTCATATCAAATCTAATGCGGGCAATGAGTGTAAGTGTCAGGGCTAGCGAAAAATATTTGAGAACCAGGCTCGAACCTTGGTGGGAGATCTGAGATTCTCACCACCGAAATAACGCTGTTAACCCATTTCTGTTAGGTGTGCATCGTCCTTTTGGTTTTGGCTGGTGACATAGAAGTCGAAAGTCTGTAGTTCAGATTCGAGACATGGAAGTCGCATTGTTAGGTGTATTGGTTATGCGTTCCTGCCTGAAGTCTGGTGGATGGCAAGTACTCATTAATTCATTTTTCAACGACGACAGTGATTCTGACCGGAAGGCACTCTGACTCGAGTCTCCAAACATCTCAATAGTGAAGCAAAATGACCTGCAAGAAAAAAAATGTTCTAAGACTGTCTACAACAAGATTAGGTGAAAGAAGTCGAAATGACATGAATACAGATACGTCACTGACTACTACACATGCATTTCAGATAATGCTTCCATACGGCCATTTATATGTTCATGAGGACCCCAACCAACGACACCCGCTCACTTTACCCAACAGACCAGTCAGAACCTACATATTTTGTGATCACATCATCGCTTGACAATCACTCGGTTTTACCAACTGTTGGTGGTCTCGTTATATGATGCCGAGTTTTGTAAGCGCTCGAATCTCATGCAGAGTATTTGATCCAAGAGTATTTGATCCATCACAATATGTACAGTTTGTTTACTTGATCAGAATTATGACCGTCCCGAAACACGCGCTGGTGAGCAATCGTGTTTTTCACGTTGTCTTTCCAATGGATGTGAGCTAATTGGCCTAGACCAGGACGGCATGATTTTTCTAGTATAACGGTTTACTGTTTTCCAATAACTTTTTTTATTTTCGAAAACTGATGGCTGTCAACTTGATAATAAGAAAGTCGTCGTTAGATAGTGGGTGGGGTGGCTGATTAGTTTTGCAGCAACTTCCTAACTGGTTTGCCACACCACGAACGTTTTGGACAGTCGAGATTGGGCTGTAAACGGCATAAACGCGAGATATATCGCCAGTACTCGGCTACGTCACACTCCTGGAGGTTATGGCGACTATAAGTCGTACGTCAGGCTCATCGAGAGTATTCGTCTTCTCATCACCAAAACTAACAGCATGTCACTACCGGTCTTAAGTAACATTTATCTCAGCCCTTAACGGACAGTACAATTTTTACCACTGATTTAACTGAGTAATTTTATTCATTTTCTTGCATTTCAGTTGGCGCTCGTCGTACATTTATTTTGGGAACATTGGTTTTAAATGTCGTTTTATCTTGCGTTGTAACCAAATCTTACCAGTCGTCGTTCTTCTCGGTTTGATGGAACCGTTCGTCGCTCCCTTCATCTCGCTTGCATAATGTCCTTTTATTGATTAACGTGTGCCAGGATCTCTGAACCTCTAATTCTTTGGAAGCCTGTCGCATGCTGAACTGCGTCTGTTCGAACACCAAAAAATGACCAGTTTCTGTGTCAGCCATTGCATTCTCTCGTGGAATGAAGTGGGTAGAACAATTGCCAAATGAATTGCCAGTTACATGGAACATACTCACATGACTGAGTCTACGTCAAGACCACTGGTAAAATAGCTTGCAACTACAATGCTGATTACTTAGTAACTCCTATCCGGTATTCGAACCACCTGCTGCTTATATGGCTAACTAACGTTGCATTATTGTTTCAGGGTCTACATTTCATAGATCGCTGCAGTTGATTTTTTATCTGTTGTTGATAGCTGTACTATTGTCCATCTTCCAGTTGCTATAACCTTCGTTTTTGGTTGATTTTCAGCTGGCCGATTTGTTTCGTTCACGCTCGTACTGATTGCCCTAAATAATCATCTGGATAACTGTAACGATCTTCCACGAAGACGTTGAGCAACGCGTAGCAATAAACCAACGATCCCAAATGGTCAAAACAAGATTGGTTCACAAAGCCACGGTACTATTGAACAAATGATCAAAGTTAATAAATAGACAACCTCAACAGTTCGATCGACGGATCGTTTCCAGGAGATAATTACAATTTGATGCCAAATAGGCTAAAGATGAACTATAAGCACATAATATGACATTCATACCCAACAGAGTTCTTTCGAGCAGTCAACAGGTTCAAAAACGACAGGGACGAGCCGAGCTCCAAAATGTGATGCACGCACCACTCAAGCAAAGTACAAAAACGTGACAAGTGCCTATTCGCACAACGGTCAATTGACGCGATAAAACAAAACATCTAGGTCAAGGCCAGTTAAGGGCCAGAAACAGGGGCGGTAGAATATACAGGGATAAACGTTTTGGGGAAATTGGGTCGGGTCGGATTTTCACACGACTGTAGCTTTCAAATTCGATACAATAACACCTTAGAAATCTGACGCGCGTTGTATATTGAGTGCGTTTTCTCCTCTGTTACTTTCTCCAGGCAACTTACAGAACGAACATTGCGTCACAACAGATTAGGGGATGCGCCAACTTTCCGGAGGTCGGTCGAAACGGAATCGACAGCCCCACAACAGTTGAAACAAACACGAGCCGATTATGTGGACCGAGCTACAAGTCCCATCAGAAACCTACTATCGGATTCACCACTTGGTTTCACTTCTCAGTAAGTTGTCTATCTACGACAAATGTTTAAGCTTTATATATTACTCTGCTATTTCGCTTAGATTTGTGGTATACTTATCCATCACTAGGTTTCTAGTAAAAGCAGACTAACGCACATACGTTTTCCTTCAGGAGGTGGATTTTGAAGGTCAGTTGTCGAATTCTAGTAGTTTGTTCTAAAAGGGAGGGGTTCAGGCATTTTCTTGTTAGTAGTGTTCCGTGCAATCGCTTTTCCTCACTGAATTCTTAACTATCCGTTTCGTGTTGTATCTGAAATTGTTTAAGTGTACTTCCAGTGTCCCATTCGATTCGACTAACTTCTAGTTCGAAAGTGATTATGCATTTCCAACATTGTAACATCCGGTGACTACACTCCATTTAACTCCATCCGGTCACCGTTGGATTGGGATCTGATGAGTGCGTAGACCCTGTGTGGTCTAGCTTATCCCATTGCACGATGATGCCACACCTTTCTGCAGCAAACGACTGTCTTATTGTCTGGTGTGACTAGCTCACTTAGTACAAGTGCCTTACGCCTAAACCTTATTGCTCTCTCTAGTGTCTATAAGAATTATCTAAAGACCGCCAGCTAGAACGGTTTTACTTTACAGCTGTGAGGCGTGACTGCTATGGGCTGACGATTTAGTACGTATTGAGTTATTTAGTCCTGAGTGTTTACCTTCAATCACACGCATCGGATAGCATCAACGGATCCACAACCAGAGATTGAAAGATGAATTTTCAATTGAAGGTCCGTCAAGCTCACTCATTCAAACCCTCGAAGTTCACTGACCCAATGAGTTAGATCATGCATTGAGAATACCAGTTCATCGTTTATCACACCGTGCTCACTTTGTCGATTGTTCCGCACACTGGTGTTCGAGGTAACCAGTCACTAGTAGATCAGGACCGATAGGTCGTGTCCGCCTCCCACACTGGCATCCTCTTGGTTAGTTAGAGGCATTGACGTTTGCATTGTCATGTGTGTGAGCACTGACGGTTCACGAGACAAGGCAGTAAAAACCACGTAGTAAACAGCGATTTACTTTCATTTGCTACTCAGTTGTTTGTCTGTGTGGTGTAACTGTTATGAAAAATTTGAGTGTTGATACTGATATTTCGTAAATTAAGTTCTCTCCGTTTTATCCTCAAACTAAAGCTTATTCCTGTTCTTATGGATGTGTAACAGTTAAACATTGATATAAACTACTAATATGATGCTGGTAATGACAATAATATTGATCGTACTGCTCGATAGCTCTCATCCTTTTATACATCGGAGATCAACATCTGTTCCCCCGTACTGTCTGACTTCACTGTTGTTTTGGTGAAGCACAGTGAGAGATGTACCGTCTACATTTAGCGCTGTTTTTTGTTTCTGTTGGTCAGCAATAGGTTCTCGTTTAGGCAGCTTGCTTACAGCCTTAGCTTGCGAAGTTTTCGCAAACAGATTTTGAATTTTTGCAGGAAATAAGTCTTGTAGTTGAAAGGACGTGTTGCGAACTGATTCATATTAACACGTCGTCTCAATTGTCTCTTGCGTTTGAAATGCTTATTTTCCGTTGTCCTCTGACAAACTAGGTATTGGTAACGTGATAGACTTCTTACTATTGTTCGTTTGGTTTTCGAGGTCCGTGGACCTCATTATTTTTAAGATTTCGCCTTCGTCGACTGCTTGCTGCACAGTGCATGTTCTCAATTTTGTTGTCACTTCGGCTGGATTAATCAGAATGGCTGCTGTGATGATGATGATGATAATGATGATGATGAATCAGAGTATTACATCAATTGATCACAGTGTTGCAGCAACTGCACTCGAATGACTCAGACAGTTGGGAGAGGGGCGACACCATGATGTTGTTACCTGTTTCTAGACTACTCACATATCACCTGTCTTCTTTCGGGTCATTAGTTATAAGCAGCAGAAATAACTTTCCGTATGAGGCACGTTTTCCAACACGTATCACCTTGAAGTACGACTAAGAACCTGAGCATACAGTTCTGCGCACCCAATTTTGTCCCCTTTCATTTTAGTGGTTAATCATTTTTCAACGGATGAGTTTCATGCAAAATAAGAGGATCAATTCCAACTGCGCTGCCGTAATTCCAGATACCAATGGAATACGAATTCCTGTTTATATCAAGATATGTTGTTAGAAGCCCTGATAAACAGGTAGCTGAAATGCCTATATTTCATGACTATGTGAGCAATGCGGCCGTTCGTCGACGCGCATTTTCAGGAGCGCAATCAACTAGTCGAATAACGAAATCACTGTTTGTGACGTTTGGGCCCAACAATCTGTACGCCACCTGAACGTTGATCGCACCGAGGGTTACTCACGAGACCGTTAACGGGCGGTAATCTGATCAGGCAGTGGTATGATCACGAACACTAATGACTCTGAGTATGTTGAGTAGGTGTCGTTGCTAATATACGGTATCACACATGGTAACGCACCGTATCCAATGCTGTTCTAGTTGTTCATTTTTTATCAGCTTTTGCTTATCTGCTTTTGTTGAAAGGAACGACTGAAGCCAGGGACGTTCATGTGTATGTATACAGATTACTTATCTTAAGCATACTGAAAATCATTGACAACCATAAACTTTTATTGCACGCCTTTTTTTTGAACCGTCACACTGCACTTGGCGCGACAAGTGGTTGTGTTGCATATCCCAATGAGGTGTTACATTTGTCTCATTCATATACTAAGGATGTTTTTCGTCGTTATTTGTTAGATAGCACTGGGTCTCAAAAGTCCTATCCTTATATTATGACTCTTTTTTTGTGTTAGGTAGACTAGATTCAGGCGCTTATACAGTTCCCATCTTACTCTTGAGTGTTTACATGGGTTTTTAATGCTCCACATCCCGTGCCTCTTTTCTCTAAACTATTATCTTCTGTATGTTTGCGTTACGATGAAGTACCCATATCTAACGCTAATACATGTCTTCCAACGATTATGATATGTGCTCGCCACGCTTATCTGCAAACTATTTGCCGTCATATGTGCTGAGGTTTTGTCGTAGCTGATCGAAGTCAATAGGGATCGAACCCGTCGAACTGTTTAGTTTTGTGGTGGTTTTCGTTTCTTCAGAAATAAAAAGTGGTATCTTGAATTCCTTATGAGTTGCGATAATGTACGTTTTACTCAGTTGGCAAAACAACCGGTTGTTCATAATGTCACGTCTTCCAAATGAAGCGAATCTGATTGAGGGCGCGTATACAGTCACATTATGGCCCGTTTCGGTGTGGCTGAAACCCGGTAGTATGATGCTGCCATCATGTTTTGGGTACAGTGTGAACAGATACGAATATAAGCACGGCCTAAGCAACGCCTGCATCAGAGCTATTGTGCAGAATAGTAGTAAGCCCTCCATGAGTGTGCTGAAAAGTTATCATTCTTAGTTTAATTAAGGTCATTTATTATTCGCCTGGCCCTTTTTTTAAGGTTGTCATATCTTTTCGTGGTAAAACTGTAGGTAGATAATGACCTGGCTTGGAAAAATGAAATCGTTCACGAACGAGTTGGCCACTTTAGATCGGGTTCGCCTCTCAGGCTGGGGGCCTCGCGACTCGCAGAGCAGGTGGTTTGAGACATTAGGTGAGATGGCGGTTTACCGAGCCGCGTGGCGTGAATGTTGTCGTTATTTGGCCGAGTTGTCTGTGAAGTGATTGCACTTAATGCCACGTAGCAGTGGAAGCCGTTAAGAAGTTGCCTTGTTGATGATGCTTTACTTTCATTTACAGGTGGGTCGTTTGTTTACAAAGTGTAGACACTGATGTTAAATGTTTGGATACAAGTGAAGCTATTGACAGGCTAACAGGGTAAAAGGATGGCCAAGGCCGATCCAGAGTCTGAACAAACGTTTCTGGACACACAGAGGTGGGTTGTACAGACGAATTCCAATAGCTTTTGATGTGACCTTAACTCGTTAGATCGGGCGAAATGCATCCGTTACATTAAGCGAGTGGTTCTAATCAACCAGGTGCGATATTATGACGCTGTTAACAACTGTTGAGCCAAGCTGTGTGGTGTTCCTGGACTCGTTCGGTTAGACATCTAGTCGTGCAACCAACATAACTGGTTTAGGCGTAAAACCGGATTGGATGTAAAATGGACACGTAACTTATCGGCGTAAAATGTTGTATTAACTGTACTTGTGAGCCTACGCGTGATAGTTTCGACTAGCGTATCTACTTTGGAAATTAATCCGATGTGTACGGTCTTCTTTACTGCTAGGTCCAGCTGGTCTCTCTCACCCAACTGTTGCATGGCTCCGTCCACGAGTCTTTCTGAGTAGTCATTTTGTATGAATGTCATGCATGAACGCCAGTTCTTCAGTAATGGTGTAATCTGTGTAAATTTTCAGGCCTCTGCCCGTCAAACAGTTAGTTAGGTTTCTTTTTATGGCGAATGCTGACCATTCCAAGTATTCTTTCTGTGTATCGCGCTCTGAATTGAGCCATCTGTGCGGCGACATGAACGAAACTGCAGAAAGCCTAATTGGCTGTTCATTTCGATCTCCAACGAAAATCGCAAATTTTGGCATACGGAGCTGAATGTGGCTAAGATGTCAGTCGAGTACTTAAAGAATGTTGTCAGCGTAGCTGTTATAAAAATTGCATTGGCCTACCGCTGAGCCTAGTTGTTCGTTTTCCAATTTTGCCCTGAAACTATCGGCAAACAGTGGTCCCAATGATGATCCTATTGTCACCTAGTCTTTTCATCAATAAATTCCCTCATTGAACTCAAACCGTCCGTTGTATTTGCACAGCTGAAGTAATTGCTTGAGTTTGACCGGTGGTATCTGAATATGCATGTCGCCATCCTCGGTATAATCGATCATTGAATTGACTGATCTGGTTAACTATCCCTTTTCGTGAGTCCTTTGTAAAATGTGATGTATTTAGCATGGTGAGTGATGAATAACTGAAAACGAGCTTGTTCCATGCACAGTATTTTCATGACTATGCTGGGAATTTTTACGCTTCAGATGAAGCTGTTTTTATAGATATGTCCCTTCTCGTTTCCTGTTTTTTTTCTTTTCCTACACAGGGTTTGGTTTTTTTCATGGTTTTGTGGTTGTTGAGCATCAATGTGTACCAGTGATGTACAGGTGTTTATCATGTTGAAAACTGGGGACAGTGAAGGCCAACTTTAGCAAAATGGTTGGCCATTACAACAATCTCCGTTATTGCGTTTATTACGTTCGTCACTCCTTGTGTTTTTTTAATACATGTATGTATACATGTTATATATATATATATTGTACATAAATATATTTAACAAACGTAATAATCGTAATAACGAAAACTGTTACAATGATCAACCATATATATATATATATATATATATATATATATATATATATATATAATTGCGAACTCTGGGTACCAAGTTAATCTCAATCATTCAACCATGTGCTTTGAAATTTGACTGTATATTTCAGTTCAACTGTCACTGAGTGATTCTTTGCTCGGCAATTGTGTTCGATTATTGTTATCTCTGTTTCGGCTCGACTTCATTTAATGACAGATTGACTCCGTTACGGCGGTCGGCGGCTGTACGTTTGAACTCACCTCCTCATCTTCAGATTGACGTCTCAAATCGACCCGGTCAGGATGTAGCGACAGAAACCGTTGACGCGTGGAGTTGTAATCGTGAAGATCATGATCGTTTGGTGTGCGAGGTTACTCGTTTGAAGTCGGAATTAAACATTTCTATTGCGACAAATGTAAGCATTGTGGAAACATTTTTCTGTTCGTCACGGCCCCCTTGGTTAACAAGATCAGTCGTTATTTCTCAGTATCTTTTTCCGAATTGCAGTCTAAGCGAACTGGGGATCATTTGTCAGACTACTATCCGGTATAGCAATGTACTCCAACAAACAGTATGCGTTCAACTGTTAACCAATAGTTTTCCTAATCGGGCATGCGGTGCTCGAGTTTCTATCTTATTAGATCAGCCAACAATCTCAGATCACGCTGCCTTTATGTTTGACTTAGGGCTGTTTATGCAATTAACGTAAGGTAACAATGTAATACTTAAGGCAGAATTTTGCTGCTTCCCTGTTTTACGAAAAGAGTAAACACATAAAGCTGGGTTGGGAAACTCAATGTAAATCCGATCTTCTATTGGTGTACAGTTTCGTCTCGAGATTTTATTGCCACACGACTTAATTTTTATGGGTGGGATACCTTTAGACGGTTCAAACAAACACTAACACCGTCGGCAACCGATGTGGATGGTCGACTTCTTAAATGATGAGTTGAATCTGTCTGGTGCATAACGGTGAAGAAATTTGACGCATCTCTATGACGTTTACCTTCAAACGAGCGTCAGTTGACATCTGTCTGAATGGTCGATTGACGTGAATGTTGAATTCAACCCGTTAATACGATAAATTGTAAGGTAGTCAGTGATTGTGCCACACCACATAACGTCTGTTTCTTTATTGAGCGGAATTTTTGGTTTGTTTTTTGATCGTAGCACCTTTATCTTATGACCCACTAAACTGTTCTTCTTTTAGATATTGTATGTCTAAGCTGGAGAGGCTAATTTTCATAGCTATATGCGATATATTCACCCCATCAATCCCTGTGGGTTGAATGTTGATCAGCTTGTGTTTTGTGATTGTCGTTAAGACAACACTTTAAAATCTACTAAGTCTTGATGGTTAGGAAACGTGAGTCTGTATGATCAGTTGTTAATCGCTTAATGCCAGAGTCTACCATTAGTGAGATCGGCAGTTTTGTTGATTGCTTTCAACAACCCTTATGGAATCCTTTGACGTCATTACGCATTACTTAGGTGATTTCAACTAATTCGATACCATCTTTCTTACCACTCGGCCTGCTGAGGAATGCAGCCATATGTACGCGTTCGGATTAACATCTAGACTGAGTTTTTCTCAATGTTGTAGACCCCCGAAAAAATACGCTGGTTCGCCCACTGAATAGTAATGCGCTCGATAAAAATCAAATTCCCTCGAAAATAACGCAACAATCCTCGTTAATTTTTCCCAGGCCAAATCAAAAGACGGATGCAAACAATCACTGTTACGCTCCAAAAATAAGCGCGACACGGAGAAAATTACAGAGTATTTATATGGTGTATGACATTCTACAGACATTCTTGAATCACAAAATCAAAGAACGGTTACCGAAAGTAGTAGTTGGAGTCACTAGGTCACCAATGAGCATAGCGGAATAAAAGTCGGACAGGTAGTAAATAGCGCAAGTTACCACTGAATAGTTCTGGAAATTCTTGTCCATTCTGATAGGATAAAATCGTTTTCTCGAAGGAGGTTTTGGACGGAAAAGATGGGGCTCTCTAACGTTCAACAACACAGAATGGTCTTCTGTCCACAGACGCTTTCCGAGTGATGATTTTAGCCACCATGTCTTGAAACTGTTTTTAATTATTTGCGCCACAAGCTCTTCATTCGTTGTGAGGATCGTACGTTGACAGTCTCTTCTGGAGAACGGTACTAATTTAGGGGAACAGATATCCTCATCCGATCTAGTCTCATCTGTTCATGACGACTCCTCTCTCTCACTCGTCCCGCTATCTAAATTTCTAATTCGATATTTACTCTCTGTGGTGGTCGGTTTTTAATCCTTACAGACAGACTCCCGAGTGACTCAGCGGGGGAAAAACAAAAGGTCAAAAAAGAAGAGTTATTATTATTTGTGAAGTGCACTTCAGAGTACGTTAGATGTGAGTCAAGTCGTCTAAGTCGTGTGTGCATTTACACATTACAGCGTTATAAATTTTACCACAATGTGTGGCTTATCTTGAAGAGGCCAGGTGGATTGAACCATCTCCCAACGAAATACGGTGTTACTTTCGAGGTGCCTAGTTGTAATTTCAACAGCGTAACTTCAACAACGACTGAAAAAATTCCTTCCCGCCAATACACTTACCTCATTGAGACCATGGCTATTTAGAAAAATCTCCGGTTAAATTCGGGGGTTATCAGTCATTTTCGGTTTTTAACGGTATCCGTGGATACTGTGACTCGAACTACCGTTGGCCTTGACAGTGGTCCACAAAGTAAAAGGATAATAAATAATTGCAAGTGTATGCAGAGAGAAACAGCAGGAAAGAGAAGAGGAACGATAGAATTTCAAATGGGTGAATGTTAGCCGGCTTAGAGTCATTAAAGTTATCGCATTACCAGTTCTCACCTGGTCGAAGTTTGACAACTTTTGCTTATCTACCCTCAGTAGCTGTCCTGTTTTGGGTTATTTCGTTGTTTTCGAAATATTTTTCTTGAATTAATTTTATTCGCACTCATGAGTTGCTTTGAATGCCAAAACGTGCTCATTAACCTGTGTTGTTCCAAACAATGATCGTTGTATGTAAATTGAACATCACTCGCAATTGATAGTAGCTGTCGCATTCCCATAGATTTTCTAGTGGACCCGTTTCGAAAAGATGCACTAGACTCGAGTTTCTTTGTTGTTAAGGTTCACCAGTAGTGCATAGCCATGCCACGGCCGGGATTAGAACTCAGGTCACGCTTTCACGAAACAGTCATGTTGACCAGTGCGCCATTGACCTCACACTAAGTACGACCGCTCCATCATGAGTAATCACTCAGTCGCATTGGCTTGTGAGTAGTGCTGTCATGACCCGATCGCCTTGAGAGGAGACAGTAAATTTCCTGCTGTGACAAGGTTTTGCACTACTGACGACCTCTAACAAAGTGTAATGCTTCTCTTCGAAAGGGGTCGTTTGGAAAGTCCTTGAAAATGCGATAGCTGCTATCGATGTTCAATCTATATAAAATCCAACATCCTCTATTATTCACCAGTAATTCTCGTTGTGCTAAACGAAGAACGTCCCGTTGTAAGCACTACTGTTTTCATTGTACTTTCATTTCAGTACGATATATCCTTGATTGCTCTCTCAGGGTTAATAATGTCTTGGTATATTACAATGCGCCGTCATTTATTACTATCGGTACCTCTTGTATGCTGACTATTCCTTTATCCAATTTCGTCATAGGAAGCAACCACACGGTCGCTTGCGAATGTGCTGTTCTTAATCCAGGTTAGTCATTCTATTTCTCTGTCTATGAGTAATAAATGTTTCTTGAGTGTTTTCGCATAATGTTTACTTCGTTCCCACTTTGAAACTGATTTTACTGTTAATTGACAAACGAAGTACTTTCGAGGAACTCTATTTTGATGTTAATGCTGTCTCATTCTGATCACTGAAAAGTTGTGTACACGTGTCGGCTAGAAACTGGAAGCTAGAAGGACTAAAGAATGATATTGGACAACAACACAGTTGTTTGATTTATCACAGTGTACGAGTGCGTTGTCAAGACCAGATCCGAACCGTCAACTGAAATTAAGATGTTCGGTCATTGGTTTGAACCCCCGTTTATTACAGCTGCTTCTATCTAGGTCTGGCATCCCGATAGTATTAAACCCACACATGTAACATGGCAACAAACACCTTGTGCTATAAAAGCTGATAGTTCATTCGGACGATAACAGAAGTGGCAATGAAAATAGTCAGCGTGTGTATAGTTGTGTACCCTCTCAGTCCGAGGTTTGCCATCTGGTCTATATTCAGACAGTTGACACCGTACTCAACGGAGCAGTCGTACTGGTAGACGCAAGCATGTAGATGGACTCAATTAGGGGGATTTCGGAGCGAACTATACTGGTATCTTATTTGTGTAGCATACATAAGCCCAATAACATCGTTCTAGCTTGTGGGAGTTGTTTTCGATTCCGTTGTTCCTCCCGTGCTTACAAAGTTGTGGTCGTCTTATCATTTGAATCGATAAAATCAAACAAGTGAAATCGGAAGTCGGCAAAGTGTGTCTATTACTCTTTTAAATTCTGACCAGCCTTGAAAAGCTCAACTTTTCAGTGACCATCGCGTTGCGTAATACGCCACATAGGACAAGGGTGGACACTGAATCGCTCAGGCCCATTGTCTCAATCTGTCTAAGGTATCTAAGCTTAAACAGTGCTAGAGGAATGAACAAGATTTCATCACACTAGTGCCATCGGCTAGAAGCATGAGCGAAAGTAGATGGAAACTGGCCTCGTAAGACGAATACGCCAAACGGAAAAATGGCGTGTTCAACAATGAGCATCGCTCTCTGACTCAAGTCAATTGCGTTGACAGTCACTGACACAGGTGTGATTCAACTTGAAGCTTGACCACTGCATGTGTTTGGCCTCGAATATGGATCTTACTGAACTAATTAAAACGTCGAATATAATGTAAGTACGAGTATGAAGTTCCATTGTCGATCTTTCAACATATCGTGAACACCTCTAGAATTGTTTATTTGACGGCAACCAAACTGAAGTCCGTGTTGGTTATTGGCTCATTTCTGAAGTGATACTTGAGGGTCGTTTGGTTATTTCGATTGAACATATTGAGGTATCGCCTGCGGGAAGTGGGTACAGAACACTTGGTACAAATCGACCCTTCAGGCTCTCAGAAGAATCGACAAAAATAGTCGATCGTCGGTATGGTTTGGTTTCTGTTGTAAAGATAAGCTGGTTCATCCTCGATATAGTAGTACGCTTGACAAAAGTCGGATTCTTCTGGTTATAATTAACACGGAACTCTCGGTCCCGAAAATACAATGATTGTCCCCGTATATGCTCCCACGACAAGCCAAAACACGCGTGCAAAAAACAGCCTCGTTCCGCCCCAAAACATGTAGCATACTACTCACAAACGAAACTGCCTGCTATACAACATTATGTTCCTGTATATTACAGACGTACAGTCGGTGTATTTCTACCTGTCTGATGCCACTAGAAAACCAGTTACTGAATTCGATTCACCTGGGGCAAATGTTGCATGACTTCAAGGCGAAGGAACTGGAACAGAATGTGCAAACTGCAGTCTCTGGGAGGCACAGCGTTCAAAGTGCAAAACCTCTGGTGAGTTTAAGAGATCGTTTTGTTCCATCTTTCCAGTAACGTGCTTCCGCAAAATACATGTGTTTAGGTAAAGTAGAAGTTACTGTCTAAGTCATGTTTTTATGCAAACATTACTAGATCTCGCCAAGATATCGACCGTGTCTATCTAGGTGTATTAAAAAGTTTTGAGGTCGTCTTTAAGATAAGCTCAATTCTGCTCGAAACGCGCGGACGTTCGTTGTGATTGATCGAATTGATGCAACTCTGTGATCATTTAACATGTGTTTACCACTTGTTTCTCATAGGAAACGACATCTTCCAATAAAGAAAATGTACCAGAGAAAGTGGAGAAAGTCGGCAACCTCACTTTAAAGGAAAATCCGCATCCGCCACATGATCATGATCTGCCTCAGTGAGGACACCGTTTTCGGACTCATTTCTCTTCTCCCCTATGATTTTCACTTAGTTTTCCAATACTGCAATTATTCGGAGTCCTTGACCCATTTCCGTCCATATTTACCTAATTCACTTGTGCTAAATTCGTGTGAAAACACCTTGTGAATGACTGATAGGCTTACCGTTTGTTCGTTCAACTCTAACATTTAAAATAGTCAGCCGGAACACACAATACAACCCGATTTCGACCGTCCGTTTGCTCTCAAATCATTCACTTTTGTACAACTTGAGATATGATTAAACGTTGTCATCACGTTCTTATTGCAGTTAAGCTGTGGCACAATTCCCGACAAGCTGTTTATTTCGTACCAAAACAAGTATAAAACTTAATTTATCCAGGCAACGGCAAAACATTTGCAATAGGTTAAGACGATTGACACTCGATCTGATCGAGAACGACTAGTGGTGCCAGAAGTTGATAACTAGATATTGTCGATTAATATAGATTCAGGATTATCACAGATTTAAAAAAAGTTCCATTCATTTTCGGCCCCACGAAAGACACTCGAGATAGCTTGATGCAGACTAATTAAGCATCCTATTGAACTTTTTCTTATTAATATATTATGTGCGGTAGGATATTTTCGTCTTTAAAGCCATTCGCAACCTAACTGTAAACTCGTACTTACGTACTGTGTTGTACAGTGGTCAGGAGCGGTAGATGACAATTGATACTCATACCTGCAACTCTTAGTTTTTCGCCGAGCTATTCTTCGAGAACGGATGTCTTTGATCGCTTTTAGCATTGCAATAAAAGAAAAATTCTCAATCTTTCTGTCCCTCCATACACCGATATGAATGGTTGTTTGGCACGGTTGTCCAGTCTCCCTTTTGTTCCTGAGTTCTGCTTTCCTAAACAGTAATCCTTTGCTGTCTGTTTTCAGTTGTGAAATACTTGTCCATATCACTTTCAGCACAGCTGTACCATGTTGTAAATTGTCACGATTCTATACAAACTGCGCACACAGATGAGTAAGGATACTGTAGTCGTTGTAACCGTAGGTGATCTTCACAATTGTATTGGCCCCAATAAACGTAACATACACGCCAACGATAATCACATACCCGCTGATATCTGCTTTTGTATGCACCCTTAAGCGTGGCGATTTTATGCGCACCCCCTAACTTAACGGTTAGGTTAATCAGTATTTCACAATTTTGCTGCATTACATCGTAGGCAGCACGTATTTTGTACATAATTAACTGAAGTCCCTAAACACTATAATAGCACGCGCTAGCTACCAAGTGACCTGAACACATCAGTCGATAGGTCCGTATACAAAGATTGACAGACCGATAGACTAATAACGCGCGAGTAGCATTCTGTGCAACAGTCAGTGAGTGGTTTACTTCTACTCTCACCACGCCACAGATGCAACGCCTGACGAATTCGACAAAAAAACGTTTTTGTCCTGAGCATATAGGATCTCAACTACTTCAGAGTGTATAGTCATTCTTTCTTGATAGATGTCTCCATATGGACAGAACTACTTCCAGTTTGAGGTGAACGAGACAGACTGGGACTGGTGTCTAATGCAACAAAGATAGCTTATTTAGGGGTTGGATTAAGCGTTGCCACGAGAATCGGGAACACTACAAGACTACCCCCGGACAAATTATGAACATGAAAAGATCACCTTTCCCTAACTATGAATGTTTACTGTCAATAAAAAGTGAACATCGCCTACAAATGACTGTAACCTTTGTATTCCCACGAATCTTTCGGCCAGCTTATTTCGAAGAGGAGCACTGCGCCCGGGTTTCGCACTTGTTGGGGCTGGTCAGTCGTGAATATTCGTGCCATGCCGGAATTTGATATCTGGCCAGGCTTCATAAAGTAATCGTGTCGAGCACTGACCTTACGTTAGGTGCAACAGAACCGTCGTGTACAAACACCGTCACACTCGCTTGTAAGTAACGCTCGGATTGTTCGAGGAGACGGCAGCCGACCTGTTGCAGTAGATGGCTCTGCAATTAGAACTTCTCAATTTGAATTCGCAGAGATCATTCTGTCTGTTGGACGGTATTTTAATTATTGATAAGTAGAATAAACTGGCGGAAAACTATGGGAATGCGAAAGTTACGACCAACTCTGAGTGATTTTCAACTCACCTTACCGAAATTCGCGCGATCAACACCGTTTGTATACCTTATGGAGGTTCAATTCTGTATGAGAGTATATCTAACTGCGAGGGGAAGCTCAATCTGGATGGCCCTGATGCTCGATTCGTAAACTATGCCTGAGCTATGGATCAACTTATACGCACCTCCAAAACGGTGGACTCATAATTCATCGCAGGGAGTATGTGGAAATAGTACACATCGGAAGATCTGAGTCCATCTCAGCGTAACTACGATGGAAAAAAAGAAAAACGCTTCATTCATAATCTGGCGAAGTGTCTCAAGTCCGTCATATCGTTCAAAGCCTGATTATGTGCGATCACAATCATTGAGAAGAACTTTTGCGTTTCCTTTGTTGCGAATTCAGGCCGTCCTTGAATATCATGATGGAGGTGGACCTCCAGATGGCGAATAACCAACCATGAGCGACAACACCGGTAAAGAAACATCTAACAAGACGTATAGTTAAACAATCAGAAAGTGAATTGTCACGAACAAGTGAATAACACCATGTTTAGCATATATACAGGCGGTTGCAAAGTCTGCCGGGGAATAAACAGTAGTATTTTTAAAGGTTTCCACGATCAATCCGCACTGTGTGAGAAGTGATGCACGAATAGGTCCACCTTCTGTTCATTGGTCCACGCCTCTATCAAGTTGAGTAGCAGTCGTTTCCGATTCAAGTATTTGCTTTCGTCACCCTCAACCAATAGAGCCAGTAGGCGTAGATAGGGACTTAGCTCAGCCAGTCTGGTTTTCTGTTGTGCTGGACTAGTGCCTTTGAGTGGGGCCACCGTCGGGTAGACACTGACTAATGTCGGCTTCTGTTTCCTATCCACGATCGGAGTCACATTTTGGACCAAGGTCTGGACCATCGGCTCTTCAACAGGCACAACGGGAATGGCGATTGGTGTTGTGTGAATTGGAATAGGCGCAGTACTTTGAATGGGTGCCTTGGTGGAAGCTGGTGGAGTGGATGCCGGCGAAACCGGCTTCTTCGGAACCGCCTTCTGAATGTTTGGTGGCTTTGGTGCACACCGAACATTTGTTTGTCTAAGTAAACGGCCACGCGGATAAAAGAAATGGCTGTGCTGATTATTCACAGCGACAATACACAGCTTATTGAATTTCGTCCCCAGTTTCAGATAAGCGCGACATTCTTGCGGACGGGGTCTGAAAAAGCGAAACATTAGGAGAATGATTTGTGCAACATTGGCTTACGAATTTTCTTTCGTCGATTCCTGTGCTGACCTCGGATTGGTACATCTGAATGTTGCGGTTTTGTAGACCAACTTTTCTGCCTGCTCAGGATTTTCGCTCGATGAAAATTTTTTAGAGTCCTTCATAGCGTAGATGCTGCCGGTAGCCTGCTCAAAGATGTGCGAAAGGAATCGTTAGTAAAAAGAACATGATTGAAATGCGCCACGAAACTATAAAAACGTCTAAAATGAGAAATAGCGAACTTAGGTTGGACAACTATCCACAACGAATGCTTGGTGTAAATAAGCAGATGAGCTCCCAACACAATCTTAAATATTTCTTTTTGCACGCATCCTGACGGCTATGGTAAGACACTTAGACATCGAACATTCAGTACTACTAGCTGGTTCGTCCCGTGCTCCACCAGAACCGTGCGTAGTTCTCTGCTAAGATCTGTTCCAACTATAAAGCATACGGTATTTAACTGTAAAATCCAATGTGCCAGTTAGCCGGCCAGATTGCGTTATACCTTATCCAGTTTTGCGTTAAAGACCTTGTTTTTCACAGTGGGAATTTTTGACTTAGTGTAGTTAACTTCAGATATACCTGCTAACTGGTTACTGTGAGCGTCGTACTCACACGCGACATTTATACGTGTGACCGTCATCTGTTGACCGATCCTGAACAGAAGCATAACAGGACGTAAGTAACAAAAGATGGGAGTAGGTTAAGACTACACAAGAAGCAGACCGATGATGAGATAACGAGAAGATGTAAGTTTGATTCCAAGTGGGCTCTGGCTGACCAACAAAATGAATGGGGTTGATCTCGATCAATTCAGGCAAATGGTGACTTCATTCGGGGAAATGGTTGGAGGCGCGTCTCCATGTGAGTGGATCATGTCTCATGAAAACACTGAAAACTTGCGGACTGAACGATATTTGTATTACCGGCTGTATTGATGATGTTTATCGAGTCAACCTAGTGGGACGATTGGAATAGTAATGGTTAAGAAATGAGTGCGGATTCAAATACTCTCGTTATTCTCGCAGTAGTCCACCGTAACATGCATAGATTACGACGGTTGGCAAGCAATTGCAACGATTAAGTCATGGGACTAATATTTGTAGTGATTGATTGCAAGGTTTCCCCATCTGTACGAGGGTATACAAATAATAAGTGAGCCCACTCACGCAGGTTTAGGTTTAACGCTATCAGCCATCGTCATTGAGGTCAGCAGCGCTAGTTGAGGCGGTCTGGCGAGCAGATTTCAGGGTCGATGGTATGATTTTGTAAACATGAAAACAGCTACCCAGCAAAATAATGTTTTTCCAAATGGTACTGTCGGAAATAACCGTAATCAAATCTGATCCAACTAGATAGACAGGGGTTGCACAGATTTAATATTCAAAAGTGGCTAATCAGAAAGAAATACTCATTCAGAGAGCAGCATTCTAACCCGCATGAAAGAGAATAAATAGTCAACGGGGAAAGAAAGAACAAATATACAATGGAATAATGAAACGAAAAATTCGTAAATCTAAATTACGCAGACGCAACTGAATTTTACACACCATTGCTAATTAAGTAGCTTCAGGTTGGACTCCACAAACAAACGATAAGTCAATAATCAATATTCTGTCAAACAATCGTCAACTCACTTAACACGGCCCCGCAAAAGCGGTAGGGCCTGCTGCCTTAAGGGGTTTGAGTCATCGGAAAGGTCTCCAGGTCCGCCTAACTAACCACCGCATGCATTCGAAAACGGACAGGTAGGATAATAAAGATGTTGGTCAACACAAAGCTTTCACGTATACACGGTTAAGAGGAAGCACTGATACATACGGGTGAAACCAGAATCGCTCCTTGCCTCATTCAACGGAAGCGTGAGATGTACAGTGGATAACCTGGTAACTTGTCACAATGAATTTTTACTATCATATACGTTGAACGCCATTCTCATTTGATTGCAGCTTTCTAACCTGGACAGACTTTTCAACCAGCTCCTATTGAAAATGGGCACTAGATTCGGGTTTCTTATCAGAACCACTTGTTAGTCCTATATCCTTGCACGCCCACCGGGTCAGAACTCCGTCCTACGTTCTCATGAGACAATCATGTTGACCACTGTTCCACATTGGGGACGGCCGAATTATACCAAAATGCCCAGTCACATACGCACGTGAACGCTGTTACTATGCTGCTCTTTTTCAATTTGGTGTGGTGTGACTAACACATGGTTCGACTTGAAATTAGCGTTCGTAAACATTTCCCACTTTCGTCAGAATAAACCTCGTGAAATCAGTATGCGATTTACGGAAGATCCCCCTTTCCTTCGCGCTATTGCAAACCTATATCGTGGTGTCTACCACAGTAAAGCAATGTAACTTCGGCTTTAATTTAAATGTGTTACCTCGACGGACTGGAATTTCGTTTGAAAGTTATTGTTTAGCAAATGTTTACTTGCTTCGAGGTTCTCAAAACACTTACTGCGCCCCAACAAAGCTTACTAAATGCTATCCATCAGATAGTAGCGGATGGACATAAGGCATCCCACCGGATAATGTATAAGGGGTATGGTTCTCTTCTGTTTTCCACTACTTGATCAACCAACTAATGAGTTCCTAAAGAATTGTGCTCAATTAAAATCCCGATCCTTCCTTCTGATTTAAGCGCTCATCATTGTTAGTAAGCTGTCGATGGAACCGTTACGGTATATGTTGAAGCAACAGACATAAACCGTCTTGCACAAGGGAATGCATCCCTATTGTAACTTCCCCGCAAGATATGGAGTGAGTGCAATGGACTGTACACACACTCTACAGAGTTTACCAGATAAACAAAGGTTGTCAGCGAACCTCCCGTCAATTATTGTTGAATCTGAGCCAATGTCCAGAAGGGCGTTAGTATCAATGTCAACAGTCTCACTAACTAACCTCAGGGGTCCCTCTGAATCTGCATTGATAGAGTTTTAGATCCAATATGAAAATGTGAACGAAGATCTGTGCTCTTAAAACAAATCGTAACCTCATTATTTTGGTCCTGGTAAGCCAGCCCTGAATTTATTATGTATAATAAAAACACAGGGTTTACACAGAACCTTGACACTATAGTTAGACAGCTTCATTAAGATGAAATAATTCAATACGCACTAGTATATTACCACAGCAGTAAATGTATTCTTTATAGCCAGCCGAATGGATACTGATGTTGGAGTAACCAGTTTAGTGGTTATTGGCATACGAAACTGATTTTAAGTCCGAATATACTTACGATAAGCTTCCATAAGTAATGTGTAGTCAAGCTTGCTCTAAGTAAACGTTTCGGATTTATTTACTCAAGAGGCAGCATCCTGAAACTGCAAACGTAAACGCAGACCGCAAAAAAGAACTCACCGAAAAAGATGGTCCTACAAACCCATGCCTCTCAAAATCCGGGGCGGTGACAACAACAGTAATACCTATCCAGAACAATGCACAATTCTTTAAAGAGCCAATGCTTTTTAACTTTTCAACTCCCTTGGATGATCAGACGGGGGACCACCAAATTTAGTATGGTTTACGTAGAAGCTTCTGTCTTCTTAATGTGATACTTTAATGACACTCTTTACTAAGTCGCCATGTGCATCATCTTGCATAAATGGTGGTCGAGCAATCATTTACTACAAATATTAGTCCCATGACTTAATCGTTGCAATTGCTTGCCAACCGTCGTAATCTATGCATGTTACGGTGGACTACTGCGAGAATAACGAGAGTATTTGAATCCGCACTCATTTCTTAACCATTACTATTCCAATCGTCCCACTAGGTTGACTCGATAAACATCATCAATACAGCCGGTAATACAAATATCGTTCAGTCCGCAAGTTTTCAGTGTTTTCATGAGACATGATCCACTCACATGGAGACGCGCCTCCAACCATTTCCCCGAATGAAGTCATCATTTGCCTGAATTGATCGAGATCAACCCCATTCATTTTGTTGGTCAGCCAGAGCCCACTTGGAATCAAACTTACATCTTCTCGTTATCTCATCATCGGTCTGCTTCTTGTGTAGTCTTAACCTACTCCCATCTTTTGTTACTTACGTCCTGTTATGCTTCTGTTCAGGATCGGTCAACAGATGACGGTCACACGTATAAATGTCGCGTGTGAGTACGACGCTCACAGTAACCAGTTAGTAGGTATAATTTAAAGTTAACTACATCAAACTGGAAATCTATGAAAAATGTGTATTGGCATGAGCGGAATAGCACCTGTGTTCAAGGGCTAGTAAATTCCCATGATATTCTAAATCCGGGTTTTAAGTTCTGACCATTCCCGCGATCAAATACAACTATAGCACACTCATATTGGACCAAGATAAATGAGAGGCGCACTTCGTTCGTCTAATGGGTTATGAACAGGATGTGGAGTACGACTAACTGCTTTTAGTATAAAATGTATGCGTTCTGTCACGATTACGGTTGGAAAGGTAGGTGGCCGCACAAACATCATAACACAAGTCGTGACACGCTCCAACTAGTCAGTAAAACAACGTGTAATAATGCGGCAACAAATATCGAACTGGAAGTTTGCGCTGTGCAGCTACACGCTAGTCGCACTGGACTAAATTGGTCCTATTATATTAACGTCACTAGGATATTCGTTGCTGCTGAGGGAAGGCGATCATACAATGATGGTGCAAGAACGTAAAATGAACCATGAACGACGATTGTGAGCAAAAACCATGTGGTAGAGTGACATCACACAAATAAAAGCAAAGAAATTCGCTCATCGACAATACGGTCTTACCAACTCAAACTTTTTAAGGTTTTCCACGAAAGCAGCGTAAGAGTCGAACAATTTAGAGCCCAAATATTTTTCGAAGTGTGATGAAATATCCCATGCGGGTAGACCCAAGACAAACAGTTCAGAAGAAAGACACAACCTTCTTTGTTCCGCGGTACAAACGTCCAGTAAATCTTCCTCATGGTTTCGTCGTAGATTGCGCACATCAACATCAGTTAGTCGCTTTTTAAAGTTGTCCCACGCGAATTTTTTGATAGTTGCATCGTCTCGAACAAGCTTTGGTTCGAGTTCTTCGATCTCGGTCGGTTTTAGCAAGCTGCTGAAGTCATGTAACAAGTACCCGGGAGCACTGATCTCATGATTATGCACAATATATTGCGATGTCACTTTGAAAGAATCATCGACCAACTGGACTTCGAAGAAAGCAGGACATTCTGCACCCGATCTGATAGTGTGTTAAGGGAAAAGGCTTTAGATAACCTACGAGGACGAACGCCGAGATGATGCCGACAGAGCATTCAGATAGCATGTGTAGGAAACCCTTTTAAACATTTTTTCTGGGTGTGGCGCACTATCCTTCACAGCGTAAAGCGTTTCTGTACACTAAAGGCAAACATACACGTGACTTTAATGTCGTATTACCTTCTGGAAAATACGCACATTCTTTTCAAATTCGGTGAACGTAGAATAACTTTTTCCTTCGAAATAGTCCTTGAACGTTTTCGTTATGTCGCATGAAACTGGCGCAAGTGACGACATGGTCGGAACGGCAGACCTGAATGCAAAGCAGTGCAAACGTTTGAAGCGGCAAATAGTATACATTCTACAAAACCAATCGAACACTACTTCACAACTGAATGGATCGGCAGAAAACACTGCACAACTATCATCAAATGCAAAGAGGATGGAAGAAACAAGAGTAAATAAGAACAGATCAACTTTAGTGAAGACGAATGACTATTGCAGAAACACGCCGCAGTGCACGTGACTAGTGCACTAGCGGAATTTTTATCATCACGCAGGACACGATAAAAAACAAACGGGTCATAGGGTTAAAAATCCACAGAAATAAGTGATTGGAGTAGAAAACAACGGACGACATGTTGCATGCAAACGTGTGCATCAATGAGAAACACTGATGTATTGCTGTTTATGATGAGGATGATGACACAAACTGAAAGAGAATTACACTTTGTCAAACCGACTAAAATCACAAGCGTACACAATGCGAAAAAAGTTAATTCAGGTTGGAGGTGAAGCATAGGTATTCCGCATCCTGTAATAACAGAGAGAAATGCTCTCAACAACCTGGGTTGTGCAGCTGAAGAATTTCTGCGAATGGTACACAGTCGCGGAAGTTCTCAGAGTGTGGTGCCTAGGAACCCGGGAATCGAAAAGTTCGTTAGACAAATTCTGAACCAATCACAATCAGACATCATGCCACTTCTTTCGGTTTCGAAATAAGAGTAAGCGCTCACAAACGTAACTTAAGTGGTTTGCACTCTTACGGTACTCGTCGAAAAGAAGACGATGAACGTTTGTTACACATATGTGCTGATAACCGTCTGCTCCTGACAAATGCTAATTTTTGGCGTTCTCGGCGTCAGTGCGACACCCAGCGACCTTCATTACAGAGTCCACATCATCATCATAAATAACAATACATCAGTGGTTCACACTGGTGCTTAACTGCCACACAACCATGAAGAAGAAGAAACAAACCCCGTTTAGGGAGAGAGAAGGAAAGCAGAGGGGAGGGGACCTAGTCACAAAAAATAGCTACGTCTACATTCAAACATACATCAAGGCGCCTACACCTTGCAAACGAGTCCACCGTGAACATAGATTGGCAATATGGCAGTCAGCTGTCGGTGGCGTGGCTTCCGACTGTGCATTATTATGTGTCAAGTTCGCTATGCGCATTGGTGGGAGGCCATTTCGCCATCAACCACAAACTGACGTATCCAAACTGGCAGGGACAGGCGATTTATGCTTACCAGTGTACGCTTATCTTTAGTCTGGGTTCCTACCCACCAGATGACGCTGGAACGCATTGGGCACATACAAAATGTGCAAATCATAGGCGTGATATTGCCTCATGCGGTACCGTTGTTCGTTCGGCTGCCAACCACTGCAGTTGTAGTGGCCTAATCAGTCAAATGATAAAAATGACAAAAATATGGTAATACCAAAGAAGAGTCGTAACGGTGATGGAAAGGCTCAAAGGTAGACGTACAAATTAATGAGAGATATATCGGTAAAATAAGAACGACTCACTGATAAGTCAAAGTCCGTTAGGTTGAACAGACCACCACAAGAAAGACAGTGCCAGAGATTAGATTCGTCGGACGACCGATAGATTAATTCCGATGACAGATAAATAGGAAAATTAGCCGCAATGGTCGGTTGACTCAGTTATCTTCCAACTCTCCAAAAAATCGGCTTTACTAGTCGTACTGGACGTGGAGAGAACACAAGGCTCGCGAAGCGAGAAGTGTGAATGAGTTGTATTTACTGATTATTGATTAGTTCGATTAAGTTAGTTCAAATGTTGGCTGTACATGAGAAGTTGAGGAAAGTGAAAAGTGTGAGTAACAATCAGAATTATGAAATAGAAAATAGTGTACAAAACGTTACAGAACTCCCCCACCAGAGCGTTTGTAGGTTAAAAACACGATGAAAGAACAGCAGTGAAGAGAGAACAAACCGAACGCTCGACAGTCACATCACGTACTGTAATCTGGCAGGTGTTTCGGCCAATGTACAGACCGTCCTCTACGTGTGGTGCGCTGTTTAAGAGAACAAAGGGACTGGGCTGCCGGTGGATATGATACTGTCGGGGGTAGATGTTTTTCAGTCAACACTGGGTCAGGTGGGTCAAAATCCTTTTCTGTGTAGACCAGTTTTAATCGGCCGACGGATTCTGATCCGTTTCGTCCGGACCTGTCGATGATGGAGAATTTTTCGTCACGCTTAACCACCTTGAAGGGACAGGGATATCGTGGTTGTAACATTTTCCTGGTGGCGTCTTGGCTCATAAACACAAATTTACATGTGAACAAATCTGGAAATTTCTGTTCTCGGCGCCAGAGATGACGGGTCGGCGTGAAACGAAGGTCGGACATGTGTTGTCGCAAATGTGAAATGTAATCCGTACCTGGGTCTGAATGAGTTGAGGGTTGAATCAATTCTCCCGGGAGGTGCAAGTTGGCACCGTAAACTAATTCAGAGGTAGTGCAGCTAATGACCTCTAGCAGTAGACCGGATTTCAAGGAGAATGAGTGGTACTCGTTCGCTCCACTTCATT
The DNA here is from genome assembly GCA_013368495.1 of Paragonimus heterotremus. Lineage (NCBI taxonomy): Eukaryota > Metazoa > Platyhelminthes > Trematoda > Plagiorchiida > Troglotrematidae > Paragonimus > Paragonimus heterotremus. Next base: position 51,236 of record LUCH01002062.1, read on the forward strand.
GTGTCCGACTGCGCAGTTATCCAAGTTTTTATGTGTCGGTGAAAACGCTCCATTAAACCGTTAGCACATGGATGGTACGCCGTCGTTTTAATGTGGGAACAACCCAGCAACTGCGTGAAGTTGCGAAAAAGGGAACATTGGAACTGAGTGCCTCGATCCATAGTGATTGTAGATGGCACACCGAAATTAGTGATCCAATGTTCCAAGAAGGTTTTGGCGACTGTCTCCGCCGAAATATCTCTAATAGGCACAGTTAAAGGCCAACGGGTAAACGGTCGATTGTGGTCAATATATACGTACAATCGTTGGAAGGTGGTAGTGGGTCAACGATATCAAGGTGTATGTGGGAAAAACGGGCATCTGGCAGGGAGAATGTGTCAGGTGTGGTAACCGTATGTCTGTGCACTTTACTCCTTTGGCACTCCATAAACTGTTGTGACCAGAGACGAACATCTTTGTTCATAGAGGGCCAAACAAAGCGCTGTGCAATCAGCTTCAATGAACCACGTTTTCCGGAGTGAGATAAACGGTGGAAATGACTGAAAACAGTGCTTCGGTACGAAAGTGGGACAAAAGGTCTGGGTTTACCGGTTGCAGTGTCGCACAGAATGTCACCAACTTCTGTCGACAGAGGAATGGTAGATAGTTTCAAGGACTTACAGATGGAAACGTCCTTCATGTCCTCATTGCAGTGTTGGGCTGTGGCCAATTTAGACAAATCAAAGGAGGGTGACGGTTAAACTGATTCGACGTCAGGACGTGATAAAGCATCAGCAACGATGTTAGCGTCACCACGTAGGTGTCGGATGTCCGTGGTGAATTGAGAGATACAGTCCAAATGTCTGATTTTACGCGGAGAGTACCGATCGAGTTCGGCGTGAAAGGCAAATGTTAACGGCTTGTGGTCGGTTTGCACGACAAAGTGTTGGCCTTCCAAAAGATGCGATCCCTCGAATTTCAGCAAGTCAAGAGCTAAGTAGAGGAATTTGTCACCTTAGATGGCACTCCAAACAAAGAGTACTGGACACCAGAGCTGAGTTAACCTCAAGCACATCATGATGATCTGGCGACTGACAAAACCTCCAACGTCCCCGAGTATGCGAACGTTACGCTCGGGTTGCCACTTGCGATCAACCCACCAGGCTCGATTCTATAAACCTCTGACACTCAATGCAATACGGGGACTGGCACAATGAACGCCTTTGCTCATTTCATAAACGTTCATGCCAGGAATGCAAGTGACGAACTAACAAGTAACACTACTGTCGAGCAAACAACTAAGTAGTGTTACTGCCTAGGCTGAAGTGCAGCAGCTGGCGTTTACAAAAGACAGCTGGTCAAACCTCATTTACGGTATATTCTTCGTTGACTGTGCTTCTGGGTGGAAGTACATTGTGCTAGCTTTAAATGACATTTCCGTCCGGCTACAGCTATACATCGATTCCGACATCATACTCATGTTGAGGCAGACACGGAACAAGATAAGTCGACTTGCCGTGAATACAACAGCCTACAGTGCCTCGGATTTTATTCTAAGCTTATCCACCGAAGTATCGTGTGGCAACGCTTAAATCGCAAACCGAAGACAACTGGACTTGCTGGGGCTTGACTGGATTGACGAGATGAACCTGTCTCAGATGCCTATTAGCTACTGCGAGCAAGATTGGACGAATCGATGACAACTCAGTGATATCGCGTTTTACCACCAGTTCCTCCAGCACCGTCGACAAACTTCATCAAAGATAGGTAGTGGTCTTTCATGAGAGTTTAGAATGTTGTTTCGAAACAAGCAGTCTTTGCGCTAACTTCCGGATGCACGTCCGTTATCATGCGTGGCCTTCACTTTCGCAGGAGAAAGGAACTTGATTGTCTGCGGGAAACGGTTGTCTTAAAACCATTCAATTACTCGGCTTGGACTGCATTAATTGTCCCAATAAAAAACTCAACAGAGCCTTGAGGATATGTCCTGATTTATCTACAGGTCATGATGCGGCCATGGATACTTACCATTGTCCTTCTTCTCGATCAGATGAGTTATTCAGGAAGACGAACAGTGGTTAGTACTTCGCGAAGCTAGACGTAAAGGATGCCTACCGGCACATGGAATTTGCAGCAGGTTTTTAGGAGCTAATAATTATCAACACTCATTGCGGTCTGCTCAAGTATCAACGTATGTCATTTGAAATGAAGAGTGCTGACGCAGTCTTCCAGCATATAATAGATACGATGTCTCAGGTGCAACCGTCTCACTTGAAAACATCGTTGTGACCGAAGCTGAAGAAGAACTGAGACAAAACTGAACCACGGTCTTGAACGTACAACCGCTAACAGGTTTCGAGCTCGTCAGAAGTGTAATTCGTTCCTGCACTCTACCAATTAAGCAGTTGGGTTTCACTTTCGGTCATAACAGTTGCCGCCAAGATCACAACATCCAATCTGTTGTTGATAAGTCACCACGGTCGGACTTACACACCCTATGTTCATTATTGGGTCTCGCCTACCACAGTAATGCGTGCTTGCTCGTCATGCACCAAGTGTGTGCGCACACCTAAACATTGTTGACGGAGTATATCTCGTGGTACTGGTCCATCGAATATTAGGAACCGTCCAACGAAATTAAGACATTGTTGAACTCTGAGAAGTTGCTGACGCACTTTAATCCCTCCCTAAAGCGCTGTCATATCTTACGCCTCGAGGCATGAAGTTATTTGAGCACCGACCGAATGAAGCCTCGCAGCCGTTTCTACTGGCCCTGCATGGATGGGTAACTGAAACAACTAGTTAATTGCGCTTCTGCGTCTAATGCACCATTAGAGGTTCTGCATCAACCTTTGTCAAAGACTATAACTCTGTAGTTCTGGGTACGTTGAGATTTTGCCGGACCGCTCCATGGTCAGAGCTCGCTGGCTGCTGATGACGTCAGTCCCCACCAGTCAAGTTGGTCCGTGCTAACCGCTACTATAGGGACAACAGTTGTGGCTCCGGAGAAATTTTAGCCTATTCTGATGCCCAAAAGAGTTGGTTAGCAACAATGGAACGCACTTTAAACCCTCCATTGTTTGCTTAACTCTCAACAGAACGGCATCACCCACATAGAAGCACCGCCTTGCTTACCCCATTTCAACGACCAGGCGGGCACGTCCTCTTAAGGTTACGGTAAACCGGACCCGAGAAATATATTTTTACCGCTGGAACTCTGCTATTCCAAGCCGACAGCTGGTGGACGGCAGTAAAAAGCGACAGCTATTGGCGGCTCCGTTTCTTCTGATGAGGAATCCACGAGCAAAGCATGTGGAGTCCAGATATTTTTGCGCGTCCACGCGATCACGAGTCATCTGTTCCTATACGTACAAGGAATTACTTTGTGTAAACCGACAAAACGTCCGGCAGCTAAAAACACCGCCTATCCGGAGTATGCTGTGCGCGTGTTTTCATTGGTTATTATAATGAAGATTATTTGGACTAATCGGGAGGATTCAATGGTTCGAAGGGTTGTAAACGGTGGTAGGAAGCTAGTGCTTTTGAGAATCCCGTATCTCGATGCGCAGAATCACAAGGTCCTCAGCACCGAGCTGAAATGGGGAACCAATGCAATAGATCTTGGTTAAGACGAGCCTTGAAAATCGCTACAGAGCTAACAGAAACAACATTGTCTGGCAGTGTAATATTCCAGTGAATCAGTCACGAGTGAGAAAACACACAATGTTCAACGTTCGTTATTGAAACACAATAGGGTCTGCCTCGCACAAAAGGAGAAAAGTCACAAGGCAACGGGGAACGTGTATTAACACAATACAGATACCGAAGGAAATTCAGTTCACGCCGTGTCCTCGTCCATATATCTAGGAGACCCCACGGTTGGGAAGAAAACCACCAACCAGGAGTGGCCTCATGCTCACTGATCTCTGACTTCGGGCCCTGGCTGGCCACCATCCGCAGCCCCGTGCATAGACGCGGCTAACCCACCTGTTCGAGGACCTGAAAGGGAGCGGAAGGAAGCGTGTGGCCAAACAGGATGGAGGCACACTACATGATCCCACAGTAGAACATCCCAAGCCTTACAAATGCGCAGCGAGAAAAAGCTACGTCCGCTTTCTAGTCTGCTATGTCGCACCTATAGTTTGAGGTTGGCCCTCCAGTGTCACACTACTCCCCTTGTTGAGCACCAGGCAACAAGTAAGGCGAGTAACTCGAAATTTGATGTAAGTTCTCTCGCTGTTGTTCTCTGCTCGTATTTTTGTCATGTTGATGCCTTGAGCATCAAATGTTATACGTTTACTGTTATTCGTTACTGAATAACATATTAATTGAAATGTTTTGGTTACATTGTATCTGTTTCTATATCCGTTCTATATCGTATACTGCTTCTTGCCTATGACACTGACCCGGGTCAGATGCAGTAGTACTGGGACTCAACCCTAGTAGCACGAGTGGCTAACGAGTGACTAACCAGTGACTAACGAGTGACTAACGAGTGCGATAACTAAGCATGTGTTAGCCACTCGTTAGTCTGTCGCGGAAAAATTTTTCGTCGCCCCTATTTCTTCTCCAACGTTTTTTGTATTATTTCCGCTTAACGTTTTTAACGAACACGACCTATTTGCTACCTTAATTCCCAGGATATCACGAAGGCTAATTACAGTGATATCACCATTTCGGGGAATTGGAAAAAGACGAATTGGAAATCAGAAGAAATTTACGCGAACATAAATAGATATACAATATTATCGACGCATCATTCGTCCTTTGTTTGTTCACTTGGTATTCTGTCCTTGGATACTTCTTTGCATTTTGTATCCAACGCCGCACTTTTTCTTTGACTACCGCTTGAGACAATCCAGCAAACTGATGTTACATAATGCTTTCTGTAACGCACGGAAGTCATTTCATCAAGTAACAACTTATCAACGATTGCAGAGGCAAACATGGTTGGTGCCAATGAGAATCGATTGTTAATTCCTCGCCAATTGATAATTGCGGCCAAGTTGTCTGTCATGGTCGACTTCATCAAGTTGCAGATGCAGTCGTTGACAGATCTGCCGCCAAATTTTGACAGGAAGTTAACCTAATAATTTAAAAACATATGAAAATGCGGTTACCAGCATCAAGTACGTCTCACTGTCCTCTAGTTTCATGTTCAGCATTTGGATATCCTCTACTGTGTGCATAGGGAAACGGACGGGGAGCGTAGGAGATGTTGAGCTGCCTCGTACTGTATGCTGAAATCGTAGTGCGTTCAGCTCCAGGCGCATGGCGTGCATTTCCGCTTTCATGCGAACGTTCTGTGCAATCATTATCCACGGTGGTGTTAACTCGCGAAATTGTGTCGTCGACAGTCGATACGACGGCTAGGGTAGATTATGAACGGGCAAGTTTTGTGTTTACCTTCAATGTTATCTAATTTATGCATTAAGGAGTGTAAGGAAACTTCGGAATGTCGTTTGTGATACACCGCTATATT